>MU223167.1:270698-293333 GCA_018584345.1 Thuja plicata | reverse complement strand
AGCACCAAATTGAAATTTGAGGTTCATTTTAGGTACCTAAATTGAAATATTTGGTCATTTTGCCCGATGACCAAATTGGTCATTTTACCCGATGACCAAATTGGTCATTTATTTAGTCATTTTACCTTATGACCAGATTGGTCATTTATTTAGTCATTTATTTAGTCATTTTAGTAGTGATTTTACCCGATGACCAAATTGGTCATTTATTTAGTCATTTATATTTGTGAATTGCAAAAAATGGGTAGAACATGATCAGTTTTAGTCATGTGACTAAAAATTTTAGTCACATGACTAAAAGTTTTAGTCACTTGGTCATTTATTGCCCAAATTCTACTAGTGAAAGAAATATTATGGCATCTCGTTGTAATGAAACAAAATATCATGAAGAAGAGATACCTGATCTATTTGAGTCTTCAGGATCTACAACTAGAAATACATCAGACACATATGAAGGAAACATTACAAGTCTAAATGAAACCAATCAACATCTGGTTGGACAAGTGAAATCACTGCAAATCAGTCAAGACACACGGATGGTAAGAATGATTGAGGTTATGAATAATGCTGGACAAGCTGAGCAATAAAGAACACTAGCTATTGATGACAGGAGGAAGATTACTAAAAAGCTACAAGAGAAAGAGTCTGAAATACAGAGACTTACACAACATCATCATGAGATAACCAATCATATTATTCTTATAAGTCAGGAGGCAAACCGAATGAACATAGAACTGAATGAAAAGATGGAAGCTATTGGTGAGATAAGAGAAGAAAATGAAAGACTGAAGCATGAAGTAAGAATTCAACAACAACACAATGACATGATCAAGAGAGCTAAACAAAGCACCAAAAGGATGGATGATTTTCTAGATGGACAAAGAAGAGTCAACAATAATACTGGACTAGGGTATACCGAGAATGGAGAATCACCATACCAAGCTGATCCAAAGAACGTCTAGAAAAATCCAAGACCAAGAAAGAAGTCATGCAATCACTGTGGAAAACCAGGCCACACATCAAATGTCTGCAAGAGCAAAATAAAAGGTATTCCTAAATCCACACCTTCATTCATAAGAAATTATTATAAATGTAACAAGAAAGGACATAAAGCATATGAATGTAAATCTGAGGTGAAACAAGCAAAGAAGGAAACCTACATGGACAAATACTGTCCTACTTGCAAAATGCACGGGCACACATATCTTGAATGTAGGAAGAAGAAAAAGAAAGCATGGAAGCCTAAAGATCAAGAACATGCTTATCAACCGAAAAGAGTAGGTAACTCATATGTTTGGGATTACAATACGTAGGAAAACTGCACATGTGGAAGATTTGGACACATAGCTGCAAATTGCATGAGAAAATGGATGAGAAAGTCTAGGAGTTGGACTAACCCCAGAATGACATGCTTACACTGTCATAAATTTGGTCATCTAAGAAAGGACTGCAAAGACCGAGTGACAGAGACAAGCACCTTTACCCATGGAAATACCATTGAAGACATTAGGAAGATGAGAAACAAAATGTGGAGGAAAGCTACAAACACTGATGATGCTGGACCAAGCAATGCAATTGGTGACACCTTATCCAATGGATCTGGTGACATCACCACCCCCACCTAAGATGAACAAGTAAGTATGGAACTACACTATACTAAGTTATACTTTACATTAGTTCCATTATACATAGTTAAATGCCAAATCAATGTGATTAAAGATGCACTATGGTATTACTTGTTATGATTCTGTAAATCCAATCTCATCGGTCAATGCATACCAAAAAGCATTGGTTAACATACAAAAGCTAATTTGTCAAAGCATACCAAGAATCGTTGGTGTACATATGAAAACCAAGTTAATCAATGTAACCCAAGACTCATCGGTAATCATGTAAAATGCATTGAATTCTTTTCCACTTCCCCAACACCATCGGTAAACCTGTGAAAGGTCAAGTAAGTTATCACTTACCCCGAGCCAAAAATTTGTGTCTAACCCAAGCAACTCTGTCTTCAACACCCAACAAGTGGGTAGAGCATTAATTGCTCCACTTAGGGCATCGCCTATAAATAGGGTGACATATGAGCTCATTATTCACAAAGTGATTAAGAAACGGAGCAGAGCAAAACTAGAGTGACCAGATTGCAGAGCACTCCAAGCACATTCACGAAATTCAGATTCTAAACAATAGCAACTACAGAAGGTTAAAGTAAGTAACAAGAATCACTGAGCTCACTATTTTGTTTTACAGGAAAAGCCCTAAATTCACGTAAACGATGGCAACAACTTCCCGTGCAACTAAGATCAAGAATGATAAGGAGAAGAAGGTTAATCTGATCAAGGAATCCACTTGTGAAGAACAAAAGTATAAAATATGTCCAAAGGTTGCTTCACAACCTGACGATGCTGGTGCGCTCTCTGACATTCCACGTAGGGTTTTATTCATTGAAGATGTCTGTTCCTACATACATTGCAAGATCACCGAGATAGGAGATCTTGAAGTTGATTAAGCTTACAAGAAGCTTTGTACAAGTGAAACCATTGAGGAGGAACACAAACACATAGAGGTCAAAGGGATGACTTGTGCCCTAATGTTCCCGAGAGATTTTAAGACCAAATGGATTCAGGTAGTGCTGAGCAGAGTGCACGATCGAAAGCTGTGGCTAGATAAGCCAAAACCGATCACCAGAGATGCGATACATGTTGTTACCGGTTATCCTATATTTGACAAGGCCAAGGCTCTCAAACACCCTTCTCGTCCCGAGATAGAGAAGATGACTAGTGCAGTTTGGGATAACAGAGGATTGAAGGTTAACACCATCATCGATTCAAAACTCAAGTTCGGTGCATGTGTACTAGGGTACAAGATATACCAATCCAATAGGTTAAATAACATAGCATGTAGAGAAGTTGACACTGCTTATAAGATTGTCAAGAAAGGTCTACAATTGGATCTATTCGAGCTTCTACTGAAGCAGTTAAATGAGAACATGGGGACAATCAGGTCTACAAATTTCAATTCAAGTAAGTTCAGATCACTCTTGATGTGTACATTTTTCTACTTTCAGAACTTCTTTCCATCTATAGGAAATGTCAACTGGGATACCACCCGACCAATGACCATACCAATCAGTGTATTCATCAAGTCACTAGGTGACAACTTTGTATTAGTTATGGATGAATACTTCACTGTATTTAAGGAAAGAATACAAAAAAGAATGAGGATACCAGAACAACTGGTAGAAAAGTATAAGACTGACAATTACTTTATGTAGGTGGACACCGATAACACATTTACCAAACTAGCTATACCGAGAACAACATGGTTAACACCACTTGAATATGAAGTCAGCATAGATCAAGCCACCAATGCTATTGAAGCATTGATAAATGAACTAGTGGATAAGTCACAACCTAGGTTTGGAACCTATGAAGAAGCCAAGGAAAGAATAAAAATAGGCTTAGTTGTGAAGAAAATTGATAGAAAGAAAGAGAAAATGGTAAAGACACTGAAGAAAAAGTTGTCGGTGAATGATGAAGAGTCTGAACAAAAGGATGACACCGAGGGACAGTCACCCGTCGGTGAAGAAGAACAATTGAGCGACTTAGAATCTACAGAGTCTGATGCACCACCACCACCAACAAAGAAACCAAGGACCACTGCTGCATTGAGGACTAGAAGTCAGACAACAAAAGTTGTAACTACATCATTAGTGAAGAAAGGACAAGTGAGGACTTACAAGAGAAAGCCTCAAACTGGGAAACAAGAATCAACAAAAAGAAGAAGACTCATTAGAACTTAGGAAGACATAGAGGACACTAAACAAGATGAACAACTTGTTAAGAACATGTTACCTACCACAATTGATGAGGTATGTGCAACTACCACCAAGTCAGGTTCAATAACAAACCCTAAGATTAGGAAATGACTAACACTGGATCCTGAGGACCAGAATAAGTTAGAGGAGGCAATCATTACAACAATGTGCATATTCAAATATGTACCAATACAGTTTGAAGGTAAAATGGCTAAAGAAATTTTAGACAGAATTTCAATTAGGTGGAAATTTGCATTACATTCTGAGAAACAAATAAGGGAAAGAACCCTAGTTTCAGTTATGCCACCTGAATCTAAGATGGAAGAGATTGAAGAAATGATGAAGCAACATTCCAAAAGGTTCTCACCAAAATTAAGAGCCTACAAAGTGCTACAGGGAAATTTAATTGAGCTTGACAGAAAAAGTGAGGAATGAATGGAGAAAGATACTTGATGTACCTAAAAGGACACAAGCCCCGAGCCATAATCAGCTCTTACCGACAAGCCACACAATGAAGAAGATCAGGCTAAACTGAGCCCAGAGCACATTATTATAACTGATGGTGAGGATGTTAATGGAGAAGCATTAAACACAACATCTAACAAGGATATGGACACTGCAGATGAAACATGGCTCGATAATACTATCATTGACATTACCGGAGAAGATACTGCAAATGAGATAAAGAAAGATGAAGATGTCACTGTTGCCCCATACCAAACCGAGGAACATGATACTACAATAGATACTGCTCAAGTAGATACACCAGGAAAAATACCACTATTGTTACAAGTTATTAATATCATCTCGGAGAAGGAGAAATCACTCGACAAGGATGCAAGCATACTCGAGGATAAGGGTGAACAAGAACCGAAAGATAGATCCGATGAGCAGAATAAAGATGGAGAGCAAAAAGAAACCAATGAAGAACAAAAAGAAATAGGAGAACAAAAAGACAAAAGTGAAGAAGAAAAGAAAGGTGATACCACTCCTAAGGATACCGAAGGAGATGCTGCAAATAAGGCTAAGGTTGATATGGAGACATCCACTCCCCACCGATAGGTAGAGACTGAGCAGTAGGATACATGTTCACATACACCATGGCCTTCACCAAGCACATCAGACCAAGCAAAGGAACTTGCTATGGTACTGCATACAGGTCCCTCCACAACACTTTCCAAGAAGAAGAAGAAGAAGAAGAAGAAGAAGAATCCAGTTACATTGGAAGAGATTATTGAGATACCAGCTTGTGATCCGAGGATATTGGATCCAGAGGCACTAACAAACTATGCAGAACTATGTAGAAGAAAAGCTATCTAGGATAAGATGAAGAAGGAAACAAAGGACACTCATGTACTTGAAACAACAAGGGATATACTTCAACAAATAGCACCTGATACAGAAATTGATCAAAATGCATCAATCATTGATCAATTAGCCATTCTTACTGATGCAATCCAATCAAAGAATGTGGATGCAGAAAAGGCTATAGAAGAATGAGCAGAGCAAAAGTATCAGTATAAATTAATAGAGAAAATCAGCCAAGAAGTGACAGAGAACAAGGTGAAGTTGTCTGAACAAGTAAGTAAGTTAGAACCTATCATTTCAGATGCAATAGCCTTAGTTTAGAAGTTAAGCACATTAGAGAAATTCATTAAGGAGAATAGTGAAAAGATTGCACAAATAGACGCATATCTAAATTCTAGTGCTCAAAGTCTCTCAACAACAGACAATGCAATACAATTGCATTATGAAAAGGTAATGGAAGCTAAGAAGTTGAGACTTCAAATCCAAGAGGCAGAATCAAAGTTTAGGGATGAGGTAACCGAGCTACAGGTTCTACTGCTACCCAATCTTACACTACTACAACAACACATGACAACGAACAGGCAATTGATAGCCACCCAGAGATGTCTGTCACCGACAACATCTATGATATGCACATGAGGATCACATTGGAGCATATGGCTCTAGAACACCTTCATGAGAAATGGGAAAAGATGATGGAAGACATGAACAACTCTCATTCCCACATTTTTGACAAGTTCTAAGTGATTACACCTTTTCCCTTACTATCAAAAAAGGGAAAATGATATGATACAAGGGGATACAAGAGGGAAAATGATATGAATAAAGGAGATGATAAGTGTATATACATATACTATACCGACATATACATAGGGGGAGTCATAAATGACAAGGTGAACACATGGTGTACATTACTAAAAATTTTAGTATTATGCACACATCAGTTTTTGATACTAATGTCAAAGGGGGAGATTGAAGACATGTTTTTCCATTAGTATGCAAAGGAAAACAATTTTGAAACCATCGGTAACACCAACACTGAAATTCAGGTTTAGTGCAACCCGACAGACAAGTTCACAAGGGAACCCAAGACACAGAACAAACCAAAACTGTTACAAAGTGGAACCCGACATAGCAAACCCGACAGAGGAACCCGACAAGAAGAATATAGTGCAACCCGACATAACAGATACCAGAGGAACCCCGACAGACTATAGAGCATCCCGAGCACCAGTGTACCAAGAGACAATTAGAATCCCAATAAATGTGGACCTGACTTCCACGTTAGATAAAACACTTGTGTTTTATATTTAGCTTTTTAATTAGCTTTAAATCCATTTCTTGAGGGACACACAATGTAATTGTAATTGTTTTAATCAGTTTAACTGATTGAAAACATGCAAACTAGGAGATCAAGGTCAAGTTAAACCTTCGATCATAGAGTTATCATTGTAATACGTGAAACTCATTTAGGTCAATCTCATTGTATAAATAGATATGTAATCTATCAGAACACATGTGTGTGATGATGATTGTAGCCGAGGAGCACATCTATGGATCAAACTAAGAGTTTTATGTAGAAGAACAACAAAAGATGAAACAGGTTATCAAGAACTAGATTCAAGGCTACCGAGCAGAACAGAGGTATTGATCAATCACAATAGGTGATAAATATACATGTAATCTTTATTGGATATGTAATCAACAATTGTAGATTGCATATACTCAGGGCATTGAATATTTTTGACTACATTCTAACAAGTGTAGCAAATAGAATAAATCCTTGAGAAAGGTGGATTTAACAATCCTTTGTAAATCTCTTAATCGAGTGCACACTAAACAGTGTTGCTAAAGCTCTTAATAGAGTAGCCCTTAACGAGTCTCTACATAATACTCTTAACATGGTAGATCATCAGAAGTGATCAACTTGTAAGCCTTAACCGACCCCTTCCATTTTGCAGATAGTGAAGCTTTGTGGGTTTCATCCCCACCGCAGTTTTTACCTTCTAACAGGGGTTTTCTACGTTACCAAATCTTGTGTCACGTGTCTATGCATTTCATGAATGTTTCTATGAATGTTTTACATTCTAATTGAATTATGAATTGATATAACATACACAAAGATAGAATAACACAAATGGTTGTTAATATAATGTATTGATTACAAAAGGATTAAGGTTAAGTGATAAAAGTTTTGAAGGTATTGATTCACCCCTCCCCTCTTAGTACACACCATTCTATTATTTCCAACAAAATGAGTGTTGAGTGTTCCATTCATTCTCATGAGAGATGGGTTCTTGTGAACCACTACTCATGAAATAGGGATCAATGAGTTTGACTCAAAAACTACATACGTGAATCCTGATACCAATATCATAATTTGGCTTGTTGTGGAAAATATCTCCTATTAATCAATTAATGAGCTTAAGGGGATTTATAATGAATGGTTCATAAGTTAGATAACTTGCTGAAGGTTGCAAACAAGGTTGCAAGCAAAGTGGGCTTAATCTTGGAGGAAGCTCTGTGGTTAAGCACACTTGAGCTAGAGTAGTATTGGGATGGTGACCTCCTAGGAAGTCCTTGTGCTTCACCTTTGTGAGCATCACCTAGATGCAATGAGTGTTAAGTGTAACATTCATTCTCACGAGAGATGGGTTCTTGTGAGCCATTACTCATGAAATAAGGGTCAATGTGTTTTACTACAAAGCTACATAGTTAAATCCTGATAGCAATATTTAACAATATACAATTTCAATTACCAATTCTCTCTTATTAAAAAAAATTGAGTGCCTGGTAAACATTTAAGATGATTGGTGTCACTGACACAACTTGCTAGTACATTAGATCAACTAAGACACAATCACAATAGTCCAATAGAAACTTGAACCCAAACACCAACACCAACACCACTAAATATTAAACCCCAATTCGAAATCCTATCATTGCATCATCTCAAATAGTCATTGAATACTACACTGCTGGACCTCGTCATTAAAATCATTCATTCATTCATACAATTAATTGACACGAATGATTCTCACGTAAGATCTAAACCCATATTCATGAGTCCCGGTCGAATTTAGCAGGATAAACCTGGTACGTGCATAGTCCATGATAATCACAACCATTTAACTGGGCAGGTTCATCATCACAGAAGAATTCACCATTTAATTCAGTTGCAAGCATCTGTGTGAAGATGGCGGCGCTCGTTGCGAGGAGCACGTTCTTCTCCACCAAAGCAGTCATTGTCTCTTCCACCAACAAATTCCATTCGGTAAGAAGCCATTTTGCTGTCGCCCAAACGCAGGCCCCTCGAAAACTGCTCCTCTACAGCAAAAAGGGCTGCTGCCTCTGTGATGGACTCAAGGAGAAATTGCATTCCGTCTTCCTCATGGGTGGTCCCGATTCACTGGCCGATGTACAACTAGAGGTATTTTCTTTATATTTTACGTAGTTAATTCAAAATTCAATTAAAAATCCTTTATTAATTAGTTCAATTAAACTGCATTTGCAGGTGAGGGACATTACTACTAATCCCGACTGGGAGAAGGCCTACCAATACGAAATTCCCGTGTTGGTTCAACTCCTTGCCGATGGCTCCGAGGTAAAGTTAAGAAAAATAATGTACCCTAATTCAGTTCTTTCCTTTTTTTGCTTCCTGAAAAATATAGAACTCAATTCGTATTATTCTGAAAATAGCAGACATCCAATTCACTTGTTATTGCTTATATTTAGTACCAGCCTATTTTTTACCAATACCCACTTTGTGCATATCCGCAGGAAACCCTACCCAGAATGTCACCTCGTCTTACTGCCGAGCAAGTTCAGAAAAAACTGGCATCTTTATTATCATGATATGCTGTTTACAAAGTTGTTTTTGATTTTAATGGCTTTTGTAATTTACTTCTATTTTACATTTTATATGTAGCGGGTTTATAATTTAAAAATTTTGAAGCATGGATTTTTGCGGCTATTTTAAATTTTTACCAGTTCGCTGTTTATCCAAAGATCAGGAAAAGCCAATTTTCAAAATTTACCCAAGCAAAGAGCTGGTGGCCGGTTTTACCTATTAAACGTAGAATGCTTCTATTGATTTTGTTCAAGTTGAGTTTAATAGTAGATTCCCTGTTTTTATTGATATCTTCCCGTAACTCTTTTAAATATTTTACGTTAATGTACACAAATTTTCTTATAACTATATATTTTACAAGTAGTCAAGGCGTTTATATAAGTATTGAACTGTAAGAAAATAAAAGCTGACCCTTCATGTCCCCACAGCAATCTAGATCTAATTGAACTGATCAAACAATAATTGTAATGAATCTAATCTAGTGTAAAGAGCTGGGTAACTGATGCAATTGAGGACCAATAAGGTGCTTAGCTGTTTTTCTGCATGATGTCAATTTGACTTTCTTGATTTTCTGATACGCTGCTATAGATGATTAGAATCAAAATCAGTTTAACAGAACTGCATAGAATGTTGCTGCTGTGTACAGGTCTATGTGGTTTAGTCCTGGACTGGGTTGTGTTTGTGTGGATTAGTCCATATGATGGAGCCTGGTCTTGCTGATGTAGCCCCCAAAGTTTATTTGCTTGTGCTTTGAATCTAGTTTGGAATGAAGTTATGCTTAGAAGCTTAGTGGGGCTTGCTTTCAGACATGATGAGGAATCTTTAGCTTATCTTGTTTGCAGTCAAGGCCTTAGAGATGAACAATTTGCCGCAGTAATGCCAAACAAGTGAGGCACGTGCAAAGTTTGATTAACTTCTGTGGCGATGTAGAGCTTTGAGTGCCTGTAAATCAGATTTGTCTTTTTGTGTGATTTGATTTGATGCTACTTGATTTCTAATGACCTAAGAATGTTTGTAAACAAATGTTCATAGTTGCTCAATTCAATTGTTTTAGCACACAGCCTAGCAGGATAATGGTTAGTTTCCAATAGGGTTGGCTTTGGAATGTAGGATTTGAAATTTTAATGAGGTGGACTAGGTTGTGCCGTGTGGCTTAGTTGATGCATTGGGCAATGGCATATGGCCTAGTCTAGGGTGTTAGGCAATTGAGGGATCACTCTAGGCTCACTTGCACTTCTGCAAATCTACTGAGAAAAATACTCCCAGGGACATGTCAAGCATCTGTTGAGTGAAGATTTATCAACAAATTGCAAGTTGAGCTAGGTCAATCAACAAGACTTTCTGCAACTCTTCTACACTTATTTTCTGCTAAACTTAGGAGGCTATTCCTTTGGATCTCATTGGAGAATTAAAGAGATACAGAAAAAATGCATTAATCAAAGGCTAAACCTTGCCCATACAAAACTAATCCAAATTTTGTTGCTATCTATCTTCTGTGCTAACCTTTGTAGTCATACAATCTGAGGTCCATTACAACAAACTTTGAATCAAATGATCATTATTGTCAGATTCAATTAACAATATCTGCCACGAATTCGTCATTTTGCAATCCCATACTGACTAACAGAACAATGGCTAGTTTCCTGTAGGGTTGGCTTTAGAATGTAGGAATTGAGATTTTATTGAGGTGGACTATGTTGTGCCGTGTGGCTTAGTCAATGCATTGGGCTATTGCACATGGCCTACTCTAGGGTGTTAAATGATTGAAGAATGGGGATTGCAAGTGGTCTAAGCTCATGTGCAGTTCTACAAATCTACTGTCAAAAATACTCCCAGGGACATGTCAAGCATGTGTTGGGTTAAGATTATCAACAAATTGCAAGTGGATCTAGGACAATCAGCAAGACTTTCTGCAACTCTTTGACTCTTTAGGCTCTGCTAAACATAGGAGGGTATTCCTTTGGATCTCATAGGAGAATTAAAGAGATACAAAAAAGGCATTAAACAAAGGCTAAACTTTGCCGGCACAAACTATCCAAATTTTGTTGCTATCTATCTTCTATGCCAGCCTTTGTAATCGTACAACCAAAGATACATTACAACAAATATTGAATCAAATGATTATTATTGTCAGATTCAATTAACAATTGCACCCATAAATTCATCATTTTGGTACCCCATACTAGTCAGTATGGGGCAGCAAGGAATCATAATTTATTAGAATAACTTAGCAAATGCATAAGCATTTGTATCCTTGATGGGTAATTATTTGCTGTTATGAGCTCTGCAGGCTCACTATTGATGAGAACAGAAGAAGGGGTAGTAATACAATTCATCAGTCAATTTATCCACCTACTGCCAAAACCAAAGGCCTCAAGGACTTTATGTAGGAAGCTCCATTTAACTTTTTCATAAGTTTTGGCCATGTCCAATTTTATAAACATAGCCTTTCCCTTAGAATTTTCCATAGAACGAATAGCTTCTACGGCTATAATAACCCCATCCAGAATGTCTCCCAACTACAAAGCCTACCTATTGCTCAGAGATCAATTTTGGGAGCCATGGCTTAAGCCTATCTACTATCAATTTTGTGATGATCTTGTAAATCATGTTACACAAAGCAATGGGCTGAAATGAGTCAAAGGAGTAAGCTCCCTCCTTTTTAGGGATAAGAGCTAGGAAAGTAGCATTTATAGTCCTTAGCATCTGCTTATTTCTATAAGATTCTTGCGTCACCTCCAAAAGATCCAACTTGATTATTTCCCAAAATTCTTGATAAAATTCTACAGGAAAACCATTTGGATTAGAAGCTTTACCCTTCTTCATTCCAAACACTACTTCAGTTTCTCCCAACAAGATAGGTCTACAGAGATTCTCATTCATTTCAGCAAAAACAATAGAAGGAATACAGTCAAGCACTAAACCCTCATCCATATTGACAGGAAGGGAGTCCTCCGTAAACAAGGTCCCAAAGAATCTAATAGCCTCCTGAGCAAACTCTCTATAAGAGGGGGGGATATCACCCTCATAAGAAATGAGAGAAGTGATGGTGTTTCCATATCTCCTATCCTTCACTGATTATGAAAGAACTTTGTGTTCCTATCACCTTCTTGAAGCCAATCAACTCACACCTTATGCTTCCAAAAAATCTCCTCCTTGAGTTCCCATTCCTCCAATTCCTTTACAGCAACTGCCTCCTCTTTGTATAGCTCCTTTGAAAGGCCTTGATCTCTAATTTGGCGAGTAACGGTATCCCCCTGAGACTGTGCATGAGCCTTCGCCGAGAAAATGTTACTAAAACATAGCCTTTTCCACCTTTTAATCTTGTACTTGACAAATGAGTGCATTGCAGTGCCATATGCATATTTCCCCTCCTGCCATCAAACCATCTAAGATCCTGAAGGGTAGTGTCTCGAAGCCACATAAGCTGAAACTTAAAAGAAGGATTCTTTGAGACCTAAAAGTGAGTAGCAATAAATTTGATCGGCCAATGGTCAGATCCTTACCAATCTAAAATCCTAGAGCTAACCATCCAATTATCACCCATCCAATATCAATATACCAAAAATCTATCTAATCTCTTTGCGATATCCTCTTCTTTACATCTTTTATTAGTCCAAGTGAATAAACCATTAGTAGGTCTAACATCCACAACCCTCAAGAACTCAATATTATCCCTTAAAAGCCCCACAAAAGGATCAAGCCTAGCATTACCACCCCTTTTCATCTAGACAAGAAATTGTATTGAAGTCCCTTGCTAGGATCCATGGGAATAGAGGGGCAAGAGACCGCACATATCTAAAATGAGACCAAAGCTCAGATTTTTCCCTAAGGTCAGTTGGAGCATAAACATTAGTGAAAAGGAGATTCTCACCAGATTCATAACTTGTAGTGACCATAGAGATAGAATATCTTCTAGGCATCCACCAGAGAGGTACAAGCTTTTGAGGATCCCAGAGGCAGGCCATACCCCCTATGTTGCCCTGACCCCCAATGCACTCACAATGACTCTGAGCCCAAATTTTGGGTGCTTTATTTAACATACCATCTATTGATAACTTGGATTCCTGGATAAACACTACATCAAGAGAATGAGATTCAATCAACTCTCGAATAACTTTTTGTCAAGAATGCTTTTCAACCCCCTTACATTCTAAGATAGAACAATTATTTATGAGGAGAGAAATGAGAATCAATGGTCTTCACAAAACCAGACTCCACCAATGTCTCACCAACTAGCTTTACCTTTTCCTGATCTTTCTTCCTACCCTGTTTTCAGGAAGCCTTTCAAGAGCACCTTTCTTAATAGCCTTTTGCTGCAAACCTTTAAAACAGGTGGGGTTCCATCACTTTATTTTCATCCAAAGGCTCTTTCTCTAGATTAACCATTGACCTAGTAGGACCTGAACAATTATCTACTTTACATCCATTTCCTTCCAACCCGCCTAAAGACAAGAAATGATTATCCATATCCATTTGGGCATCAAGATCTGCTTCCTGAGTGGCAACTAGGAGAATTATGTCCTTCTCAACAGTTAATTGATTTGCTCCCTAAGAAATCAAATTAATAGGCATCCCTGCTAGGGCTTCATCAAACTGATCCAATTCCTCAAGCGCATCAAACCTGTTAAACACCTCATCATTCTGCTTGTCCTTGAGAGTTCTCTTATATCCCCTATCCTTACATCTTGGTTTGACTGGAATAAACCCTTCTTTATCTTCCACCATGGGAGCTTTTCCTTTATCTTGCTTAGGTAATGAGTGGGAGGACCCATTATTGGCTGCCCTTGCATGGTTAGATTTTAGACACATTTGCTGCAGATGGCCATATTCATGACAAATTCGGCATCGGAAAGCTAAAGTTTCATAATGTAATTGTTGAATCCAAGATGAATTTTCATAGAATCGGTTAAGGCCCAGTCAGATTAATTTCAACACAAACATGGGCATAGGTGATTACCTTTGTGTCCATGGTTTGACGCAAAGGGCCCATTGGCTTGCTAAGTAGCGCTGCAACTAAGTTGAAGATATCATCTCTCCGAAATTCCAGTGGGAACCACGGAAGCCTCACCCAAACTAGAACGCGCAATGGTAAGTCTTCTGTAGGTTTAAATCCAACATGCCATGATTTTATAAAAAGACCAACTTGGTTGTAGAAGTACGCCCCCCTTCAAAAGCCTTATTTTTGTCTGACATGCATGAAAAGATCACCAAAACATAACTGTTTGCAGCCAATAACACCTCCATTTCCCCCTCCAGATTCCATGTGCGATGTGCCCATGATTCCAAAAAGGGTAAAGACACCCGAATCCCCATTAATTTACAAATCAAGGCATGATTAGTCGGATAATTAATATCTTCAATAGAATCAGGTTGGATCATAAGGATAGGCATAATCTCACTCTTTGCAAGGCACTCATTAACCTTCATAGGCCTCAAGCTCTCCATTTGAGAAGAATTTTCTCCCATACTTGTACTATTCAAACCAAAAAAAGGATTCTCATGCATGAATGGAGCCAAAATTCCCCCTAGCACATCTCTGAAGGGAAGACTCTGCTTTCCCAAGATGCCTCCAAGCTTTGCCATGTGTTGTGAGGTTTTCACATCACCACCCCATTGCAAATGGGAACCCCCTCTTTTTGCTCATAGTCGTTAGGTTAGTTAGGTTTTTGGCAGTTCAGGGCTTTAAAGATTGAAGGGTGGCTGAGAATTCAAGTGGTCAAGTTGCGATCTTGAAGTGGGAACGTTGAAATTAAAGTCCCTTGGGGTCATGTTATAGTGGGTTGAACGCAAAATCCTAAGTGTATTTAAATTTTGGCTAGTCATTTAGTCCAAAATTCGTTATAAAGGCATATTCCATGCATAAGTGCCTTAAAATCCTTATAGAAATTTATTTTCCATACTTAAAAGTGTCAAAATCCTAAGGAAAATCAAATTTTCTTGATAAAAATACACAAAATCCGGACTTACTATGAATTTCCCCACTTATTTTGATCAAAATCCAGACTTACTATGAATTTCCCCACTTATTTTGATCAAAATTGGGACTTACTATGAATTTCCCCACTTTATTTGATCAAAATCCGGACTTACTATGAATTTCCCCACTTATTTTGATCAAAATCCGGACATACTATGAACTTCCCCACTTATTTTGATCAAAATCTAGACATATCATGTAATTCCTCACTTTAATTGGCAGTTTCCTGAAAATATTCCAAGTGTTGGGAGTTTATCTAGACATGGGTTGTTTTTCCCCACCTGGAATCCAGAGATATAAGATGAGAGTGAAGAGTCCAGATACAAGGCAAATTTCCCCTTTGGGTTTGTACTTAGTCAAATTTTGAGATCCAGAGTAAGGATTGATCCCTTTTTTGTGTGGATTTGTCCAGAGATAGGTCATTTTCCCCTTGGAGATGAGTAAGAATATGAGACTTTTTTTAAGTATGGGATTGAATTTATCCCTACATGGGTCGTTTTTCCCTTTGAGGGCCATTTTTGTTAAGTGAAAATGTCAAGTTCTGGGATTATATTAGTCCCTATGAGGGTCGATTCTCCCTTCTATGGACAAGAAAGATTATTTAAACGGGGACAAGGCAAATTCGAAGGAATATGGAGTCCCTAAGCTGGTTGATTTTCCCTTGGTGAAATAAAATAAAAATAAAAATAAAAATTAATTAAATAAAGGGGAAAGAATATAATAAAGTTTTGGAAGCTTCTAGAAGATAAAATGTTTCGTCCCACATTGCTTTTGTGGGTGAATAGCAAGGCCAAAACAACTTTAAAAGGGGGAGAAGCTACAACTATGTAGAAGGAAAAATTGGCTATTTGTGATCAAGCTGAAGGAAGAGAAAGGCCAAGGAGTTCAATTTTGGCCAGCTATTTTAGAAATTCTTGCAAGTTTCTAAGGCTACCCAAGATCCATAGGAGTATCAAATGAGAAAAATCTGAGTTTTATGGTTGATTTAGAGGCAAAAGGGGGGCTGCAAGTGATGCATCTGCAGACCAAGGTCGGAAAACCCTCATGTATGGGACGATTTTGGCAACAAATTATGAGATTTTTTTGGTCACCTATTCATGCCAAAGTGATTGCAGATCAAGAGGAGTGATTTCTGAATGTTTCAAGACTAATCTGAAGTTGAAAAGAGGCTGAAAGTATCCATTTTCAGAATAAAGTTTGAGGGTTTCTATAACAGGGGCGATTTTTTGGAAAATCATATAAATTCACCAAGTCCCCAAATCCCCCAAGGCTTGTTTGTAGATTGATCACCAGGAAAAAGCACATCTTTTGAAACCAATCCAAGACATTAGGGTGCTGAGGTAAGCAAGTTATGAGCATAAATCTATGAGCTATCTCTGAGAATTGATTTTTTCTAGAACTCTGAGTTTGCTTTGTGGTGATAAATCTGGTTGGGAATTTATCACAGACCTCTTTGCAGTATTTTGGGCTCATCCTAAGGCATTAAAGGTCTGAAAATCTCGAGTTTGCAGACCCAGGTCTGCAGACATTAGCAGCAGGGGCGATTTTTTTGGAATTTCCTCATAAATTCTCGGCTTCACGAATCTTTGAGTTTGATATTGCTGAGTCTTTAGGAGATCCTTTGGCACCTAAATCACCGAATTTTCAGCTTTAACTCATGCAAAAGAGGTATGTTGCAGACCAAAGTCTGAAGACACCCCCTATAGGAATCGATTTTCCTTAGAAATTTTGAGAGTTTTAAAAGGATCTTAAACACTAATCTGTGTATTGCAGACCTTGTGAGGTTGCTCTGAGACTATTTTGAAGCCATCTCAAGTCTGAAACACATACGTCCTTAGACTTAGGTCTGAAAACTTCAGAACAGGGGCGAATTTTGGAAAAATTCTAATAAATCCACAACTGGTCCAATCTTCCCAAGGTTCATTGCTGAGTGTGGGGAATTTATCGATTCATGAAATCATCGAATTCTAAGGGCAAAATCACCACAAAAAGGGTATGTTTCACACTTGTCTTCAGAAAACCAGAATCTAATATTATGGCAAAAGGGCTTGTTCCTCTGTTTAACTCACAAAATTCCTTCATGCTCTTGTTGGAACTCATAGGCACTGACTGAATTACATTTGTAATGGTGTTAAGGACATCTTCAGACTTAATTTTTAGACATGTCCTCAGATTTTCAGACTTATGTCTTCATAGTTCATTTTAAAACTTCATTTGCAAACTTAAGGGCTTGATCCTCTAAGTCTGAAAGCCGCAAATCAGTAACAAAATCAAGGACAAGGTAAGGGCATTTTATATAGAGACTTCAGGTTGTCCCTATCCAGATTGATTTTCCACTAGCTGGGAAAGGTATGCAAAACAAGGACATTTTATAGGGACTTCATTTTATCCTTGTCCCTATCAGTTTTCCACCAAGAGGACTAAGGAGAATCAAAGAAAGGATTGAACAAGGAACGTGAAGTCAATTAATCCCCGTGACAAGCAAATTTCCACCATGTAACACAAAAGAAAATAATTGGAATATTGTTGATTGCTTATCGTAATGATTATCTTAAGTAATTCAATTTGCATTTCATTGTTCGTAACTTTTGATAAGGTGTGCTTTCTTTTTTGTAGAGGTGACAATGCACTTCAAAGCTGGGACAAAGGAAAGAAAGTTCAAGAATTGAGCTGAAGGAATTATCTCAAGATCAAGCCTCCATCAAGCAAGGACATGGGACAAGTCCGGGTTTAAAGAAGTCCATGGACAAGTTCAAGGATTCAATTCATTGGCATTCATGTATCTCTATGCAAGTCAGCTTTCACTTAAATAAATGCTTGAAGAATAAGGACTATCTTACAAGGAAATCAACTTGTCCCTATTCACATCAATTTTCCATTAGGATCAAACAAGTACACCAAGGAATGTTTAAGGATGATTCTAACACCAAAGTTAGCATAGGAACATGGACAAGGACATAAGGACAAGTCTGAGGTCTAATGCAAGGATTGAGGTGAAACAAATGTGAGGAACGAAGAGGGATTCAAGGACAAAGAGAATGAAGAGATCAATACACTGAGAAGGTTGCCTAGAAGACTCAAAGCAAATTCGAGGAGAGGCCTAAGGACGAGTTCAAGATCAAGGACAAAATTTACATCAAGAAGAATTCAAAAGAAAGGAAAGTGAATCAGTTCCACAAATCAAGAAGATGGACATAATCTTGAACTTCCTTTGGAATCCAAGATCAGTGTCAAGGATGTCCCAAGCAACGGGAGAGAAAGTCTTCACCGCACAAGGGTGATCAAATTATGTAAGGAAGAAAGGTCTTCAAGTGAGAAAGATATCCATCATCAAGGGTTCAAAGACACGGAGACTTACAAGTCTAGGATCAATAGAGGGAAACCCATCATTTAAAGAAAAGAGCAATTTCAAGGATAAGTTCAATGAGAGAATTTCCTAAAGAAAGGAGGATCAAGAATTGAAACAAGGATCAAAGGTGAGAAAGTTGAGGTAGCATCCAATCATCATTAAACCAATCAGAGAGCTCTAAGTTGACATCTCCAAGATCATCCAATCAGAATCAATCACAAATGGACATGTGGAACATATCATTTTCTCATTGGTTTATCCTCAAGGGGATATGGAATGTAATTTTCTCATTGGCCCATATGTTGGTGCCTTGTTTCTATTTGCTATTTTTGGTTGCCCTAATTAGGGTTTGTAATGGTTTAATTTGGGCCGTTGGTTTCAAATCAATTTTGGCCATTCATTGTAATTGGGGCTCATATATAAACCCCCACCCCTCTCATTTGTAAAGCATGACTTGTTGGAGAATTAATGCTAATATAATGCCAAATTTTCTCTACTTTTCATTGTTGTGTCTTGCATAGTGAATTGTTGTGATCAAGTTTGAATTATTGCACGGTGATCCACATTTCTTCACTTAGATTAAGGTTTGATTTCATGTTGTTTAGAAGTAGTTTAGTTGGATGAAAGAAATTATGGATGTTTACTTGTTTGACTCGAATAAAACTAGGCCACTAGTCTCTTGCTGATGGTAAGAGTGCCTTGTGTGGTAAGCTAGTAATTGTACTTAACTTCAATTGGTATTAAATCTTTAGTTTGCATCCATTGACGAGATGGAAAAGGGGATATTGATTTGAAAATCATTTGAGTATTCCTTAGAAGCTTGCACTAGGTGGGTGGAAGTCGCTGATAAAACCACATCTAGTAGAGTCTAAGTCATCCATGCTTCCTTCTATTCGTAGTTAGAGGTAGAACTAGAAGTTAAGTTTGAATTTAAGTTGAAAGTTGAAGAGTTGGAAATAAAAAAAAACATCTTTTCATTGCACATTGTGAAGCTAAATCTTTAGAAGTGCAAGCAATTGATATCCATTGAATGAACAACGTAAGTCCCCTAAGTGATTACCAACAATTCACATTATTTCACTAAGTGAGTATCCACAATTGAAGGGAACCTTGAAGTCATTTCATGATCTTACTTTGCAAGCTTAGCATGAGAAGTGACCTTATTCAAGAGAGGATTGAGTATTTGGTGTTTCATCTCAAAATACTAAGTGTTTGATTATGTATGTTCAATGTTGTAGTGGAACAAAACTCACATCGTCACCATGCAAAGCAAAAAATCAAATCTACAAAGTCTGCACCCAAAACCCACTCCAAATCTATTTCCATGCAATAAGAACTACAACAAGAAACAAACAAACAATAACCCCACACCGAATCAAGCACTCAAAACCCTTGCCACCAAACAATGCACCAAAAACATAGACTAGAAAAGCAGAATAAACCCTTGAAATTTAATGCCACAGACCAAAACAAGACTACAACAAAAGCCCCAGAAGAAAATAATCTCAACCCCCTATGCACAGTTGGCACACCCTCACTCTATCCCCTGTAATCTATAGCTCCCACGCTTAGGCGTAGCTCATACGAATTTGGTTATGTCAGGTTAAGAGCTCCAAAGCTCCATCAAAAAAATGATTTGTTTAAATAACAAATTCTCTAATCAATTTAATTATGATAAAGTGATTAATTAAGATTAGATGGATTATTTTAATAAGTGGATGTTGTTTGGTGTTGAGATGTCGGTAGTGGTATAGAAGTGAGCATGTGTGAGATTTCAGTGTCTACATCTTGCATATATTCTATCCCAATTGATAATATTTGTCACCCTAGTCACACACATTAGCTGTAGAAGCAGACAATACAAAAAGTTTCTTCCATCCTACATTCGCGGAACGACACTTCACTTTGTAGTGTTGGAACAACGTTTGCTTATGTGATTGATGTTTGTTTAATATTTTACAATGCCATGTGAAGCCACATGATTCCCTGGTCCATACCTTCCATGCCAGTCACTCCAAGACCCATAGAGCAGATTTGGCACCCAAACATTTTGAGAGTTTGAGCACAACTAGATAAGCATTTTGGATCTGAAGGAGGATGTCAACTGCCCAAATTGGTATTGATTCCATAGGGAATCCACCATTGATTGCATCACAACAACCTGTTGATGTTTGTTTTATTGCACTTACATAACATGTAGCAATTTTTCAATATCTGATAGGGATACCAAGCACTCAATCCTCTCTTGAAAAGTAAATATTCATGAAGAACATGAAAAAACTCCAAGGTTCCTTACACCTGTGGATACTAACTCAGTTATAATCATGTGATTTGTTGATAATCACATTGGTGGACTTACCCTTGTTCATTCAAGGTTACACAATTTGTTCATTGGTGATGGGTATTAGCTTTGCAATGTATACTCTAATGCTTCTCCTTTTACAGATTACTTCCAACTTTGCTCTTTAAACTCTAACTCTAAAACTACTGTTGCTTCTAACTATGGATGGAAAGATTAACGGATGGACTAGGATTCAACTATGATGGAGTCTTATCTGCGACATCAACTTCACCAAGTGCAAGCTTCAGAGGATATCAAACGATTTTCATATCAACACCTTTACTCCAATTCAACACAAGTACAAACTGAAGTTCCAATGCCAACTGAACTTAAGTGCAAATAACTAGTGTACCACACAAGGCTTCCCTATCAAATCAACAAGGATGCTAGTGGCCTAGTGTATTGGAATCCAATCAAACATCCACTAATGTAACCACACAATTTACCTCTACTTTACTTCTATCTTTACTTGTGCAATTTAATTTAATTCTATTAACTTAAAAAAACAAAAGCAAATCCTATTCTAACTTTGAGAATTGAAGATAATCATGCAATAATGCAAACTTGATAACCATTCATCATGCAAATCCACAACAATGAGAAGTAGAGCAAATCTGGCATTATATAAGCAACAATTTCTCAATCAACCTCTCCTACAAATGAGAGGGGTGGGGTTTCTATAGGAACCCTTCAAGTACAATGAATGGCCAAGATTAAGAGGCAAAACCGATGGCCCAGATTAAATCATTACAAACCCTAATTAGGGCACCCAAAAGCATCCAATAGGAGATAAGCAAAATGAAACTAGCCAATGAGAAAATTCAAAGGCCCTGGGAACCAATAGGAAGCAAGAGAAACGCCTAGTCATCAAACATGTCATCATCCAATGAGCTTATCCCTTTTTCTTTTTCTCTCTTTGCAAACTCCACAAACTTGAACAAAATCGCTCTAAGTTCAACCAAGTCAATACCAGGTAGTATGTTGTGTTGTAGCTCAATGACCTCCAAGATTTCCATGTAGTTATCCAATGTAGTATCCCATTCTGTAATATGCCAATGTAGATCATTCACAGGAGACATAAATACCAGGAGTCCATTCAAATGACCCTTCTCGAGAGAGTTTATGCCTTTGAAATACACTGATTCCAATTCCGCCTTGAGCCCATTTCTTGTAGATTGCCCCTTTGCATACATCTGGCTTTAACTGAAACATCTCCCCAGCTGCATCAACAGGTAGTATGTGCATCCTGCTGTAGCACGGGATCCCAAAGGTTTCCCGTACTGCCTCTTCGCTTATATATGCATATACCTTTCCTTTTATTCTGATTGTTCTTGTTTCCGAGTCATAATGTTTGACGCATTCAAGAATCAATTCACTGCATTGTATTGCTGATGGGAATCCTGCTGCTTGGTAAAGTCTGCACTTTACTGTATTTGCTGCAATCTTGGATGGCAAATGATCCTTATGTCCATACATTCTTCTCTTTAATCCTGCCATGTCAAAGTGTTCCATGTTCGTATCTGTAAGTCTTCCCCACTTTGAAGTCATTGCAGATTCTGGATAGAAGCCCTTGGATAGCCTCTTGTATAACTCCTGTCTTCATGCACCCTTAGTCTCCGCCATCCTGTATGAAGCTCGAAATTAGAATTCATGTATGTAATTACCGTAATGCAAGGCATCATTATAATTAGCCAAAAATAGATATGTCATGAAATGATTAGTGTGCACACATTCAAAGCTATAACTACATGGCATCTTTATTTTTAGGCAAAAATGACTAAGTAAAATATGATTGTATGCAGCCCCAAACCCTCTACAACAAGTCTGATACGTAGCCCTTGTTAATGTTTGTATCTTCAGTCCTATGATCATTAGAATACATATAATATATGTTGATTAATAATAATATAATATATATGTTATATTATTATTAATCATATGAAATTTAATATTTAATATTAAATTATTATATTATTATTATTCTTAATTA
>MU223167.1:243902-254013 GCA_018584345.1 Thuja plicata | reverse complement strand
CGCAACAATTATTATATATCAATCTGTAAGTACATGAATATCATCGATTTATTGATCTTCGACTTATATATATATATATATATATATATATATATATATATATGCAAGTACTAACTATTTTTAAACTGTTGTATGTATTATCGACTTGTATGTATTATATGTTCAACTTACCAAAGATATGGCTGCGAATGTGGTTATGTAGTCTCACGTAGAGGTACGACTCTACGTGAGACCGAATGGTCTCACGTAAGGGCGTGCCTCTATGTGAGGCCACCCTTTCATAACAATGCCGATAACAACGTAACGATAACAATGAAATAATAACAATGTGAAACGATAACATTGTTATCGTTAATAATAACAATACGATAACAATGGTATCATTAATGTCTTCAACTTGTGCATTATATTATCGCTACTTATTTGGAACAATATAATTATTAAATACATTTATTAATAAATATATGAATATTCACTAACATGAATATGACTGAATATTCATATATTTAGTAATGTTTATTATTACTAAATAATTAACAGTGATAATATTAATAATATTATATTACGAGTGAAGCATGATCACAATATATTATTATTAATAATCAGATCTTCCATAGATAATGGATAGAGATCAAATGTTCAAGGCCGATAGGCTACTTATACATTTGATGATATCGATTAGAGTAATCCGATTGAAGCTACATATCTTTAATACTCCCTCTTAGTTAGGGAGGAGATTTGTAAACACAATATATCCATTTATTGTGTAATAAAGAGATATCACCTTGTTACCCAGTGTTTTGAACAACCCTAGGTAACTCTTTCCCACTCAACAATGAGAGAAATTTGAAAAAGTAGCATATAAAAATCTTATAAATTATTTTGCATTTATATTATATATTTAATTCTTTAAAGAATTAAATATTAACCATATTGTGCAAAGTGATTAAATATTAAACTATTTGTATGTGAAATTAAATTACTAAATTTTATCTCTCACATAATTAATTCTTTAAAGAATTAATTATTATTGTAACGTGCAAAAATAGATATTGCACCCAACCATATAGAAATTTCGTGGTAGTGAAAAGTAAAAAAATTAGAAAGTTAATAGAGATGGGAAAATTCTTAATAAAGAATGTTCGGTAAAAAGAAGTTGAGGTAGTTACCTAACTTCTTGGGCGTTGTAATTCCTTTAAAAAGGGAAATGACTATTGTAAAGGGGCTTCCCTCTACGGTAAAATTGGTAGCCAAATTTCAAGATTCATGTTCATGAGCAAAGAATTGGTGAAATTGATATTTTGTTGATAAGAAATTTGTATTTTTCTTCCTCGTGAATTTATTTATTTCAATAGTCTTTGTGCTGTGGAAAAGAAAGTGATCTGTGTATCACCATTTTAGAGGGATTTTGATAGACTGTATTTTTTTTGAATCATTTATTTGCATATTGTAAAGGATATTGTTAGTCTTTGTGCTGTCAATATTTCTTTATCTATTTGCAGATTTTGAAGAATATAAATAGTCCATGTACTAAATATGTTCTTGTTTCTTTTATTTGCAAGAATCTATTTCCCTATTGTGTATTACCTCCATTAAAATTGTTAATAGACTTTGTTCTATTGACAATCCATTATACCTTACCTTGGTTACAAACATTTATTTCATGGAGGGAAGAATTTTTTACAAAATATAAAGAAATCAACAATTTGAGGGAGCTGCCCCTTTTTGAAGCAGAGGAAGATTGTCCTTTCAATGATAATTTATCCAATGTCGCAAAGTTTTGTCATTGTCCATTGGGATAATTAATAAGGAGAAGCACAGTGACAAATTCATTTGCTAACAGTTTTTGGCGACTCTACTGGGGATCAAAGTGCCTCGTGCGTTTGATTTTTTAGAAATTTAAAGGTACCTCCCCTAGGATGGAGGTTGGCAGCGCTATTGAAGATGAATACCAGAAGACATTTGAGAGATATTCATAAATATTAAAAGATTGGATTCCTTCAAGAAATGAAGATAAAATGGATATTTTCCTCTTCATACCGTCATTTAAAGAGAATCCAATCATGGAGGTTGTAGGAGATGTGATAAAAGAGGTACAATTTTTGAAGTCTTTCTATGGTGCTATTCCCATCCAGAAGAGATCTCTTGTGAAAGAACTAAAAAATGAAGAGCAAGCATGTAAGAAAGAAGAAATTGGTAGAATGGAATTTGTGCAAGAAAATGATTTTGAAAGGAAATCAAGTAATATTCAAGAGAAAGAAAATGATCCCAAAAGTTTGCAGGCTCCTGCAACTTCCTTCTCAACAATACCTTTGGGAGAACCAATGCAGCAATCAGAAGATCAAGGTATGTCAAAAATCATTGACTCTTCCACTATTTTTGTGAAAGATAATATGGGAATAGATAACATTGAAGAAGATGTATTTGTCATGCATTCTGTTGAAGGAAGAAAAAGCATATACGTATGTCCTCTTCATGAATGTATTTATCTTCCCTACCGTAAATCCCTCTTAGATAAATGAGGTAAATATTATACTGAAGCTGTTGCTTATCCATTTTCAAAATCTGCATCCACTTTACCAAGAGTTAGTTCGGAAGGGCTCATACTTTTTTTAGCCTGTAAATGGTCACATTTAGCCTTTTCCCCTTCCCCTTCCATTGTAAATAATTTGTCCCGCTTTTAAATTTTGGTTTGTCTTGTTTTTGTTTAGTTCGGTGTGTTGTTTCTCTTCAATAAGGTTTCACCCCCTTTGTAGTCTCCCCTTTAAATTTGGCCAATCTCAATTATTTCAATATTTGCATGGTCAAGTTTTCTGCATAAATGGAAGCCCAAGAAATCGTTCTTGTTTTTAGAAAATCGACATAATATTGAAACTGTTGATGAAACATTAATCTTAAAAGTGAATAGCACAACTGTCTCAAGGAGGCATCATCTAATTCAATGACAGGAAATAGTTTTGTAATGTGCTATGTTGGGAAGGATTTAGAAACTTCAAGCAAATGCAATCCATAGGTGTAAAGTCAGATACAACAAACCTTGTGCCTATGTCCTCCCTGTCGTGTCAATAGCATGAAAGCACAAGCAAAGACATGAACTATTTGATGGAGTATTTTATAAGAAAAGAAAGAGGAGGGAGTTTTCCTGTTGGAGCATTTGTGATCCTTTTTTATTGAATCATGGGCTGGATTCTCTCAGCAATTTGTTATTTTCATGTCATGTCATTTCAGTGTTTACGGAAGTGGGTCACAAAGGACATTCAACACAGGTTCGAAGTGATCCACTTACCGGGTGGTATGATTGCCATTGAACGAGTGGGAGTACCCAAACCAATCACAAAGTGATTAATCACATTCATAGTGATCTAGATGAGTTAATGAAGACTGTTTTTATTCGTTTCATGGTTGTACAATTCATTCTTCAGCTGCAGATATAATCAAATGAGCGTTTGTTTCTTTCTGCGGTATTATTGATACATCTGAGATTGTGGTGGGATGTTACCACAATACATCTATCATATGGCCCACCCACTCTTAGGGTCCTCAATTTCATTCCTGGCATTTCTAATGTGTCCCAAGTACTAGTGTTACTAGTGTGAGGAAGCAGTAAATTTTTTTTATCCAGGGAGATGTCTTGCGCGAGGTGTTTAGAGGGTTTTGTTGAACTGATATAAGATCGAACTCTGCTGACTCCATTGTTGTTTGGTCTCTTTAGCGATGACGGAGGAGGCATATGAAGGAATAGAAAGTGGCGTATCTTTTTCAACAGTCTGCACAATCATTTTTCTACTAGGGATGATTGGTTTTTAATGTCTATATAGCGCGGGCCTAAATGCAATTCAGATTTAGAGGCGTAGTAGACACTAGCAGCTGTAAAGAGATTATTTTGGGGCCATGTTATTTTGCAGGATTATATATTCACCAAAACGTACCACACGAGCATTCAATAAGGTTGCAAATTTTCAAAATAAATAGGCACCACCTCATTTCTGGGAAAAGTGGAGAAGGTTATATGAAAAGGTTGACCGAACATTTAAGAACACGTAGGTGTTATCATAATTTCCTCACCAATACGGCTCTGAGGTCTCGAATTTGGCTGGGACATGGCATTGGCAGAGTTGGAATGACATGGTGTGACAAACCATTGGCGGCTTCTTACCTTTGTGGTTCCAAACAACGAGATTTCAATATAGTTATCGAGCTTGTACACCTCAGATTGATTACATTCCAGCCAAGGGAGGTGTAAAGGTAATAGCAGTAACAGTAAAATCGGGCAATACACATGGTTCCTGAATCATCACGGCCCTCGACTATAGGCATGTAGAAGTGTTTAATGGGTTTGGTATCCCATAAATTATTGGCACTTATGCATTCCGATAATCTTCAAAGCACCATCTGTATAGAAGGTTGGTAGTTATCCATGAACCCTGGTGACATCAACACATGGAGGCACATAATGAGAAAAATGAATTATTTGAGAAAGGGAATGCTAAGTCATAGTGCGCCATTATCACCAAATAGGCGGTGTAAGAAATATCACAGGATGAGTCAGATGGAGATGATTTTTACAAGCTTTTGAGCAAATGTTGTTGACAGATACAAACCTCCTTGAAACAGTATGGTCTCATGATATATCATGGCCAGGAAAAGCAAAATTGAATTTGGTGTAAATCTTAACAGCTTTCAAATTGGGTACGTGGGCTGTATAATCCCAGGAATGTCGTATTCATGGGGTATGAAAGAGACAGTTTCTTAAAACGGCTTGAGAAAATTTCAAGAGAACGCTATTAATCAATTCAGATGGTGGGTTTAACAGTCTTTGCCAATGTTTTTGCATACATCTTGGGAGTTTTGGCATACGACATGTACACCCATCGAAGTATGATGTAGAAGTGTATCTCAAAATGTTATTTTAAGAAGAAAATAGGTCTTTCTCAAGTTGTGAAACAAAATATTGACATCCATCAGAGATAAATAAGAAGTAGGTGAGCGCCGCAAGTAAGATGGGGACAGAGCTGGACATTTTAGATCAAGATGTGACAAATATAGCAGCCATGATTGAAGCATAAATACTTGCTCTTGTGCCAGAGTGGAAACCTGGAGGAGCTTTTGAGGGGGCTTCTGAATATGATATATGCAATGGTTCGAGATGTTTGTATAGTGATCTTAATCATGCATAGATAAAAGGAGGTCAACAGGGTTTCTTTATTGCCACATGATCCATTAAATGAACATGAGAATGTATTAGAATAGTGACTCTATGGCCCAATAGATAGACACTAAATAGCTACCAAAGATTCTGGAGTTCTCAGCATCCTATTGTAGAATGCAGTCCCCAGATAGAGCCAATGTTACCCTGTGTTTTGAACAACCCTGGGTAACTCTTTCCCACTCAACAATGAGAGAAATTTGAAAAAGTAGCATATAAAAATCTTATAAATTATTTTGCATTTATATTATATATTTAATTCTTTAAAGAATTAAATATTAACCATATTGTGCAAAGTGATTAAATATTAAATTATTTGTATGTGAAATTAAATTACTAAATTTTATCTCTCACATAATTAATTCTTTAAAGAATTAATTATTATTGTAACGTGCAAAAACAAATATTGCAGCCAACCATATAGAAATTCTGTGGCAGTGAAAAGAAAAAAAGTTAGAAAGTTAATAGAGATGGGAAAATTCTTAATAAAGAATGTTGGTAAAAAGAAGTTGAGGTAGTTACTTAACTTCTTGGGCATTGTAATTCCTTTAAAAAGGGAAATGACTATTGTAAAGGGGCGTCCCTCTAGGTAAAATTGGTAGCCAAATTTCAAGATTCATGTTCATGAGCAAAGAATTGGTGAAATTGATATTTTGTTGATAAGAAATTTATATTTTTCTTCCTTGTGAATTTATTTCTTTCGATAGTCTTTGTGCTGTGGAAAAGAAAGTGATTTGTGTATCACCATTTTAGAGGGATTTTGATAGATTGTATTTTTTTTGAATCATTTATTTGCATATTGTAAAGGATATTGTTAGTTTTTGTGCTGTCAATATTTCTTTATCTATTTGCAGATTTTGAAGAATATAAATAGTCTGTGTACTAAATATGTTCTTGTTTCTTTTATTTGCAAGAATCTATTTCACTATTGTGTATTACCTCCATTAAAATTGTTAATAGACTTTGTTCTATTGACAATCCATTATACCTTACCTTGGTTACAAACATTTATTTCATGGAGGGAAGAAATTTTTACAAAATATAAAGAAATCAACAATTTGAGGGAGCTGCCCCTTTTTGAAGCAGAGGAAGATTGTCCTTTCAATGATAATTTATCCAATGTTGCAAAGTTTTGTCATTGTCCATTGGGATAATTAATAAGGAGAAGCACAGTGACAAATTCATTTGCTAACACACCTCACCGTGATATCATGAGTTATGCAATATCGACATATATCACGATATCTACCATAACTCACCTTATGGTATGTGCACTAGTATCAAGTCACATGATACCTACCGTAAGGATATTAACTCATGACATATCCATGGATATTAAGTCACATAATATCCACCATGAATATCTTAGTAATATCATTTATCACGACTTATCCATAAATATCACGTCTCATGATATCTACCATAATTTGATATTACTTAAGAGATATCAACTATCATGACATGTCCATGGATATCAAGTCTCATGATATCCATCACGATAGTGAGGTCAAATATTGTAAAGTCGTCAGCTTACAATAATAACCAGAAATACAAGTGTTCACCATTGAGAGATCGTCACCTTTCACTGATGTTCACAGGGGCCCATAAACCAATGAAATCATGGAGTCACACACATGACAATAAAAGAATTTACACATTAAACATCTTTAAAATATATTAGGCTTGGTGAGAATGTCTGTCGTTTGTTCACTTGTACTAACATATCTCAACTAGATAAAATTTCTCTCCACCATGTCTATAACATAATGGCAGGGAATTTCAATATGCTTCGATCTGTCATGAAACACAAGATTCATTGAAAGTTTTATACAACTATGGTTGTCACAGTGAATGATAGTATGATCCAAGGATTGTCCAAACAATCTGATAAGAAGTTTCCTTAGCCATATAACTTCTCGAGCTTCCATGGATGCTGCAAATTTCTCAACCTCTTGAATAATTTTCCTTGCCCATAGAGGTATTTTTCGGTTCATAGTAGTGTCTCTAGGCCCATCAACAGGATCCATAGGCTCACTTGGATTTGCATCTTCCATAAATTCATGGTTCTCCCTTTGAATTTCAGAATCATGATCCTCTTCCATATTTTGATATTGGTTGAGTCTTCAATGTCCACTTCATGAATGTCCTTGGATCTTTTGAATGCAACATCTTCTTCAAAGATTACATCCCTTCATAGCTCAATTAATTTTTGTCTAGGAATATAAATTCTATAAGCTTTAGATGTTTCATTGTAGCCTACAAATATTCCCTTTTTGCATGAGGGTTCTAGTTTAGTTCTATTTTCTTTGGGTATGTAAATGTAGACAGGACAACCAAAGATTCTTAAATGACCTATATCAGGTTTTATCCTTGTAAATGCTTCTTTAGGATTTTTGTTTTCCAAAAGGGAGCGAGGACTTCTATTTTGAATATAGACAACAATACTAGAGGTTTCAACCCAAAAAGAAGTATGAAGGTTTTGGTCATGCATCATGGCTTTGGCTGCTTCTACAATTGTCTTATTTTTTTTCTGCCACCCCATTTTGTTGAGGGTTGTAAGGAACACTAAAATCCCTCTTAATCCCAACATTATTACAAAAGGTTTTGAAGTTATTAGAGGTGTATTCTCCTCCATTATCTAATCTTAGGGTTTTGATTCTTTTTCCAGACATTATCTACTAGTGCTTAGAATTCCATAAACTTCATAAGGACTTCACCAGACTCTTTACATTTCAAAAAATATAAAGTTTTCCTAGAATAATCATCTACAAAAATAACATAGAACAAGAATCCTCCTATAGAGGTTACTAACCAGGTCCACATAGATCTGAGTGAATAATTTCTAGCACATGTTTCGATCTACTTTCACTATTATGGAAAGTGTTTTTGGAGTTCTTTCCCAAGGCACATCCTTTGCACATTCCTTCATGTCCTTGCTTAAGTTTAGGTAAACTTGTCACCATTTTCTCTATTGAAAGTAAAGTATGAAAATAGAGATGCCCTAATCGTCTATGCCAAATCTCACATGTATTTGAAGATTCATGAATTAAGGCTTGAGAAGGAGAAGTGCTTGAAGTGTATATAAACATCCATGCCAAACTCCTATGGTGCGAGATTTATTGATATTTGAATTCTTGGGCCATGCTAGAACTTTGCCATCCATGAAGGTGATTCAGTATCCTGTCTTCAAGGGTTGATATGGAGACCAAGTTTCACTTGATTCTTGGTACAAATAATACACTTATTAATTGAAGGGAAATACCTGATTTTAAGTGTATAGTACAAGTTTCGACTCCTTTCATAGGATAGTTTGTATCATCTCCAATGGTGACTTCCTCATCTGAACTTTCCACCAAGTTATCTAGGTGCTCTCTAAATCATGTGATGTGACGTGATGCCCCACTATCAATTACCAAAGTATTAAGGCTAGTTGACACTTGACTTGACAGGGCTGAATAAAATACAAGTCTTTCTGAGTTCTTTTCAAAGCTTGCCTTACTAACTTCAACAAATGAGGCTTGAGGCCTATTTGGACACTTCATTGCATAGTGACCATATTTATCACATCTAAAGCATTGTACTTCAGACATGTCCCTCCTTTTCTTGAATGAGTGTGTTTCATCTTTGTCTTTTTTCCTTTTGAAGTTTCCTCTTTTACCCTTCTTGTGAGAATGAGAATTTAGAACCTGAATATCTTCCTTTGCGAAGTTTTGACCAATCCCTCTTGTGACTAGTCTTGACTCTTCTTGAATGCAATCAACTTTTAGACGATCAAACTTAAGAAGTTTAGACCGAGCACTTATCCCTTGGATGAAAGCTTTCCAAGATTTTGGAAGTCCATTTAGAGCCAAGATGGTTAACTCCTTGCTATCAATAGTGCGACCAATGGTGGATAATTGATCTCTTAATTCTATTATCCTCATGAAGTAGGATGTGATGGATTCTCGTTTGTTCATTTTCATGCGGTGGAGTTGTTTCGTTAGTGTCAGAGTCCTGCTTGTGTTATTTATTTCATACATGCTCTGTAACGTTGTGAACATCTGATAGGTTGTATCTAATTTGGAGATTATTGGAACAATGTGATCTTTCACTGCATCCACCAACATCTTCAAGGCTTTGTTATTGTTTTTCACCCACTAAAGTTTCTCACTATCTTCATTAGGAATAGGTTTGCCTTTTCCACAAATTCATTTAATTCATGATCTCTTAGGGCCAACATGATCCTAAATTTGCAGCCCCTTCAAGTCGGTCCTCAAATCTAACACCATTCACCATTTTGAAGAATATAGGGAAATCTATAAAATTTAATGGTGATTAGATTGATTGTACTTACAAATCTGATTAGATCTTCCTTAGACTGGCTCTGATACCATGTTATTTTTGATCAGATTTATATTTATGATGATTTTAATTTTATTTCTGATGATTAAATAGAGTTATTATAACTTAATTTATATCAAACTCTCCACAATTTGATAATCTGAATATTATCATTGCTTTGTTCCAAAAGAAGTCTCTTTACAATGAGTATTGATTTGCACATTATATTATTATATATAAATCTGCAAGTACATGAATATCATGTCCAAGGGGTTTAGCTTAGTTGGTTGAAGTAATGAGTTTTCATTGTGGAGACCATGGTTGAAATCCCACGACTGACATCTTTGTGGAATTGTAAGTTGTGACCCTTGGTCTTCCATTGGTTGTATTTGTCTCATTGTAAAACGTGGATTTATAAGGTGTGACTCTTGGTCTTCCATTCGTTGTTTCTAGTGTGGCTGCTTGTAAGAAGCTCATATTTGTCTTAGTTTGATGGTTGAATAAAAAGTTTGTAATGTTGGAATGAGCTTAAGGTTTGTAAACAATCTATAATATAAAAGTACATGAATATCATCGATATATATA
>MU223167.1:198726-221401 GCA_018584345.1 Thuja plicata | reverse complement strand
AAATTTTTTTTCTCTTTTCCTCCCCCTTTGTTTCTTTTTTTCTTTTCTTTTTATGTCTTGTTGACCTTCCTCTCCTTGTTCCTCGTGCCCTCCCTCTCTCTTTTTAGTCTCCCTGATCTGCTACATTCTTTCCTCTCTTTTCTAGCTATCATCTTGATGATGGATCATGGAGTGTGATCCAAAATGTTGATGGCAAAAATGCTACACAGTCAAAATCTAGAAGCCATAACTACTAACAGTTAGTATTGTTAAGTTTGTAAAACCTATCAATAGAGAGTAAGAAATAATGCAAAAATTAAATTGATTTTTTTAAGGAAATTCATATATTGTTGTATTTTACATAATTTTTTAAAATTAAAATAACTTAACAATTAAAGTACAAATCAACTATAGTAGTATAGAAATAATCTGACATTAGAGAGGAGTTTGTGTAATTGGAGCTTAAATCACTTTTGAGTATCCCGAATTTGACTAGGTGAGAGAAGAAAGGAAAATCACAATACATTTAGCTAATTCCAGCCTTGTATTGATGATGCATCTTTCATTTGAAATGTTAACCAATCATTCCAAGATCAAAAGTAAATAAAAGCTTCAATGTAGGTTGCATAATTTGTTCCAGTTTTTAGATAGTTATGCTCTAGAAACATATTATGGATGCATTAGAATAAAACAAGTTAGTTACACAAGGGACGATTCTACCCAACCTACCTTAGCTCCATCCCATAATCACCATCCTATCTTTCCTGATATATTTAAGGCTGCTATAATGGATTGGAGGATTTCATCTCCATCCTTCAAAAGGAAGTTTGTGCAAGGCTCTTTGTCAGAGTTCTATCATTGCAAGTCCACACTAGCAAATCCTATTTTTGTATTGGTCCTTGCAATGTATCAAGCTCCGACTTCACCCGATTGTATCTCCGCCCCTTTCATAGAGGCCGGTGGGGCATCTTCTACATCTTCACCTCAACATGGGTCGACTACAAGCTATGAGGCTTGTTTGTTTGACTCACTTGAGGAGATTTCCGATGTTGATGATGATCTTTACACGATCCCTCTCACTTGCCTCAACAGAGCTATTTGATGAGAATGTCGAGGTTGCCTTATCTTTGGCTCTAGCTGCTGATTGAGTGTCTAGGGCTGCCATTGTGACCATACCATTGCAATCTTATCATCCCTCTCAATATGATCAAGATTGGGAGAAGGATGATCTTCTAGTGGATGACCTATGAAGGTAGCATCTATTTCTACATCTTTAGATTAGAGTGTGCTTGCTTGTGTTCCCTAGTGCTTGTCTTTTGATGTTGCTCCCTCCTTGAGGACCCTTGTACTGTGTTGGTACTTGGAAATAAAAGGTTACCTTTCATGAATCTTCTTCTATGTGTTGTCCTATTCTTCTATTTGTTGTATCTTGGTTAACGACATTTGGGGACGATGCAAAGTGTTGGGGGCATTTAGGCTTCCCTTTCATGTTGACCCAAATTTTTATTTTTCTTTGTTTTCATGTGTTATTCTTCAAATCCAAGCCATGGTTGGTAGTGATGAAATATCCCTTGAGAGGATGTATATCACTCTTTTGGGTTTTGACGCCAATCTCTTGAATCCTCGTATCTCTGTTTAGATGTTATGGAAATCACGTGTCACCCGTCAGGAAGTGACATTCCATCGAAAGATCTTGTATGTTGACATACCACAATGTCTCTTCTCTTCTTAAAATGTCTCATACTCCCCTTTGAGAAATATGGTCCATTGTAAGGGGGGTTGTTATATCTATGTTTGTCTGATTGTCTGATTATCATGTTGTTTCTACATCACTTATTTTTCTCAAAAATGTAAAACTTTTGATCTTTGTTTCTACCTTTATGGGGGCCAACCCACTATCTCTTCAAATATCAACCAATTTGCCTATCTACCTTTTTGCTACATGTACTGACACGATGTAAGTTGCTCTATCACACACCTATCTAGCTTTTGCTATGCATGTTGGTGCATGCCTAAGCCACCCTATCACATGCATATCTATCTTTTTCTATGCATGTCGGTGCACTGTCTAAAGCCACCCTATCATACAACTATCTAGATTTTGCTACTTACACTGGTGCGCTATCTAAATCACCCTATCATATGGCTATCTAGAATAACACAACTTGCCACCCATACTAGTGTACCATCAATGGTCTTTGTTTATAGGTTGTGTTCATCATCTAGCATGTTTTTTTATAGCTTGCATGTTGGATGTGGTTCAACAACAATTCAGGGTTTTCTAGTTGGGGTAACCTTATATGAACAAAATCTCCGCAGGTAAGTCATGTAAGTTCTCTTTACTTTAGCTCACATCTCTTGTCATGATATGCTTTCTAAAGTGTGGGTAAAATGAAATGTAATAAATTTGCACCCCCATGTAATTTACCATTATGCCATGTCTCTACCTTAGCCTAAAACACAAAAAATCCTCGTAATCCCTCCTCATCCACTCATCCCACCTTGTCACTACTCGCTCAGAATCTTGGTCATGCAGCTTGGATGACCTAAGATGTGTGCGCACTACGAAGATGTCCACACACTATGCACTTGTCCTACAAATTCAAAAACATGCAAAGTATCATTGAGGCATCACACACTGCCAACCTGCAATGTAACAACCGATTCCTCCACCCACCAACACCTAAATTTGAATTCAACCATTATATCCACATTTTTTAAACTTCATTTTGTCTTCTTCATGCTCTCTCCATGATTTTGCATAGAGGTCTTGATCTTTCCTCACCATTTACAACTTATCTACCACATCTTTGAGCTCCATATTACAGGGGAATAGGTTGCTTACGATCTCTTGGCCATCTTTGCCTTCACTTCTTCAAATCTTGGCTTCATTATAGTGGAGGGGAGTCTATCATTTGATTTGATTTCATGTTTTTGTACCATATCACGTTCTTTATCTATTTATAGTTCAATTATCATTTATCTATCTTGTCTTTATGATTATCTATCACCGAGCTTTTATCGTGTCTATATCGTCTATTGTGGAGGTGGAAACACCAAAGTAGAGATTTGACTGAGGCGGGTCTCCAAGAAGCCACCCACTAATTTTCTTCGTCTTAGTGTGTGCAGGTTCATAGAAGGGCGAAAGTGGGCTATCAACTTCATCAACTCGAGGTTACCGTGGTAATATCCTCCTTTTTCTTTGTGTTGTTTACATCATTATTATTATTATTATTATTAATCTTTAAATATTCAAGAATGTGATATTTAAATAAAATTAAATTTAATAAAAATATTTGATATGGGGTTGCAAGTTACTATGGCATTTATATGGTATACACACGTTCACTAATCCAGAAGAGCTTGGATACTGTAAATTAGCTTGTGTATCTACGTTTGAGCATACAAATGCATTTAAATTCACTGAAGCTTGATGCACTTTCTACTCAAAAGCATTTGCAGATCAAAATATGCTCTATATTGAGTCATTTATTAGATACACTCCATGATGCGAGAATTCATCCCACCTATTGAGCTCTGGCAAGGTAGTTTACTTGACACAAATCCAACAAAACACAACTTTCACAGAATTTCCTCTCGAAGATCGAAAGGATGAATGGAGTATTTGCATGGGTAATCAATCCATGACATTGCGAGATAGAATGCCTTCGAAGGTGATGCCGGGGCCAAATGCCAAAATAAGCCCCCATTCATTTTCCTTCTCTTCAGCGCCCGCTTTCTTCAACCTCTGCTCTCGCATGTTCTCCAACACGTAAACAATCGTATTACTGCTCACGTTCCCAAAGTCCGCCAGAGCCTGCCTGCTGCACTTGAACTTCTCTGGACCCAGCCCCAACTTCTTCTCCAACCGGTTCAGAATGGCCGGCCCCCCCGGGTGCACCGCCCAAAACAGATCATTATACTCCACTTTCTCCAACCCCGTCTTCTTCATCAGCTTCTGGCAGAATTCCTCAATATTGTTCTCAATAATCTGAGGCAGGTCACGCCCCAGCCTGAAGATAATGCCCTCCTCCGTTAGCCTCCCATCGATGGTCTTTTCAGTCCCCGGCAAAAACTGCTGCACTGCCCAGTCCAGCTCAAACGACGGCTTCTCTTCGGCTATTGGATTCGTCCCCAACATCATGGCTGCTGCTCCGTCTCCAAACAGGGCGGCCCCAACCAGGTCATATGGCCTCTCTGGGTTCGGCGGGCGGAAACCCACCAACGTCGTCTCAGTTGTTGCGAGTAGAACTCGGCTGCCGGGGTTGTTCTCAGCGAGATCCTTCGCCACACGGAGACCGGTGACGCCGCCAGAGCAGCCCATGAAGTAGACCGCCACGCGGCTCACGTCGGGGCGGAGGCCAAGGCCGCGGGCCAGAAACACGTCACCCCCCGGCATTCGGACCTCGCTCGATGAGACGTATACTACGTGTGTGATGTCCGAGGCCGGGCGGCCCCACTCCTTTAAGCATTTCTCCGAGGCTTCCACTGCCATGTCCGTCACGGCCTTGTTGGCGATCTCCAGCCTCTGTCGAACTGTTGCGGAGCCTTCAACTGTGAGTTCTGGGTACTTCTCCAGGATCTCGTCCGACATTACTACGTACCGGTTCTTGACGGTGGTCGTCTTGCCTGCACAATTGTTTTTTAATGAAATAGATCCCCATCATATTAGATTATTATCCTATTATATCCCCATCATAATAGATCGCAGCATTATTATCCTATTGACGGAAACCATTGTTCTAAGGAAACCCAACTGGGGGGATTTTAACATTCTCAAAGAAACATATTTAATGGATGAAGAATAAGAAAAAAAGGGATTTAGTTGGATTACAGAGACGGTCCAGCTTCTCGCGGAGAGCGGGGTCGGTGCAGTTGGTGTTCTTGAAGTAGCCGTCGACGAGGAACTCTTGCATAACCAGCTGGTCGGGGAATGCCTTGCCGAACGCCAGAGCTGTTGCAATGCCCGGCCTGGACTTTGGGTGGGCATTGGAATCTGATACTGAAGACCCATTGCTTGCCATTCTGCCTCGATTAGCTCAAGAATTTCCAAGAGAAGAAGCTAAGCAGCTGATTGTGTGTGAATCTGTGTTGGATGGGGTGTTTAAATAGACCCTTCGAAAGGTGGGAGCAAGGGTTCATCCATGCGCGAGTTATGACTTATGAATTTGGTTGTGTGTGCAGGGAGTGTGATTCATTGTCAGATTGTTTGTTTATCTACTTCAAAAGAAGTCTACATTATGAGCATGTGGTACTCATGATCTTGTAAGGTGTCAAACGGCTGTACTTAAAGCAGCACAACATAAGCTTTGATTTTCGGTCAAAAGTCTTATTTCCGTTCCCATGTCAACTGTTTTCTCCCGCCACTGTCACGCATATGTTACAACGTTTTTCTTCCAAAATTCTTTTAGATGGAAGGGGAGGCAAGTGCATTCTGCATTTATAGGCAGGATCTTCAGTAAGTGTTCAAAATGGTGGAGAATCCAAGTGTTTTTGAAAGAAGTCATAAGTTCTAATTCTTTGTCTGTTTGGGTGCTGGAATATCAAATGCTGGATATAGTCAATTTTGGAAGATGCTGCAATTTTGGAAGATACTTATCTTGAAAATGATTTTCAAAATATGGGTTGGACCCGTTTGGTTCACCGATGCATAAGGTTTTTTAATTGTTTATTTCTTAATTTCTTTGAATATATACACACGTGTATACACGTGTATATATACACATATGTGTGTATATGTAGACACATGTGTCTATACATACATGTGTGTATATACATATATGTGTACACATACATATGTATATACACACATGCACACACATATGTGTATATGCACACACACATATGTATATATACACATGTGTGTGTGCATGTGTGTATATATACATGTGTGTGTGTATGTGTGTATATACATACATGTGTGTGCATATACACACTTGTGTGTATACACACACATGTGTATATACACACACGTATGTATATACACACATGTGTGTTTATAGCACTATAATACACCAATGTGTTTCAGAATGAAGGTTTGGAGAAGTCACGGATCCAACAAAATATTAAATTTGGTTTTATAAAAATTGAAATTGAAATTGGAATTCAAAATTCCAATTCCACCTATTTGGGTGGAAGATGCATATGCCCATTTTGGGGGCAAAATTGGAATTTCAAAATTCCAATTCTAGTTTTTTTGGATGGACACAAACATGGAAGAAACAAAACTGGGAATTAGATAATGCCAATTCCAGGGATATTCTAGCTACCAAACGGGCCGTAAGGTATGGACATTTTGTTTGTAGTACAATTAGATGATTTCAATAAGGAATACTTGGTAATATCATGTTATTGTAACCATATGTAGATCTAAAAACAAATCCCTGGTATTGTAGACTATGAAAACTCCTTTCCTTTCCTTTGAAGGAGGTGCAATGGTTATGCTGACAAAGAATTATGTTTAAGCTAATATGCTAATGAAACTTGTATATTCTATTGTCTCATAATTTTGTAATACAACTTTGATTTATACAACATGTATACATTTTTTATATTACACATTTTCTTATAGCGAGGAGATTGAAACATTTGTAACAATTTTAATTTTGATGATTTTGTAACGACTCGATGTGCTTGTATGAAATGAGCCTAGAAAACTTGTTTTGGTTCTTCATTTATTTCATTCCTACACATTGAAGAAAGAAGTCGATGGACTTATATCATAAATGCATAGTTGGTCTTATATAAAAGGTAAAAATTGTAGAAAACTAAAAGTTTGTGTTAAGAAAAGAGATTATAGGTGAGAATATAATATTTTTAACACGGAATATTGCTCAATGTAGTGATATATGAATATCAAGCATGCACATGTACAAAATGAAGTAGTGCTTATATTAAGTTTGAGTTTTTTCCATAAAGAATATACTATGAAGATTGTAACAAAAAAGATAAATTAAAAGTTTATCTTAAAAAGGTTGTGTTGAAAACTATGTACATGTAGTCATTATAATGATAGAAAATGTGATAAAGACTCTTCCTTTTTCTTCATCATTGTCTATGGATTTTTTTTCATTCTCGAATATCAATCAAAAGAGAATGGTGTTTCTATTTAAAGACTCTTTACTAATTTGACTTTGGATATAGTTTTAAAAGTTATGCTTTGTCATTCTATTTACTTATATTCATTGTTGCTTTGTTAAGCATTAATCATTAGAATTTATGTATGGTGATTTCTCATACTACAGATAGTCCAGTATTTGTCTACAATTACCTAGAGACATGGGCGTTATAGGAATAATTTTTGGGTCATCCTAGTTCTAAGGTGGGAACCATTATAAATATCAAATCACACAATATGTACAAAGGTAACTAAAGTGGTTTAAAGTCAATTGTATACATAATGTCGAGTACCTTCCTAAAAGACCGATTCACAGGCAATGTTTGAATGCACATTTGTGTTGTTAACATGATTTTTTGGTCTCTACGTATTTCTGCTAGTTTTAAAATACAAATTTAATGTAAGGAGTGTTTCCTTGTCCATTGTATTGATTAGCATGCATTTTTCTAGGAAAGTGTAAAAGATATTCATTTTCAATACTTTAAGATACATACTCAGCTAAAAAGACAAAATTAATCAAAGTATAAAATAAAATAAATTATTCGTATAAAGGAATGAGAGTTAAGTTGATTTTCTAGACACCAAAATGAATGCTGACCAAAGATAAATTAAATTATTCATATAAAGTTCCATTAGAGTGAGTTTGTTTTCCAATCACCAATGAATGATTATTTGTATTGGTGGAGGGAGTACTTCATAATTCTACTTACTTAAACAAAAATTCATTAGATCTTGATTTCTCTTGTTATCAATAATAAAGGTTATCCAAATAACCTAAATAACAGAATTCTCATTAAATATATGGAAAAGAGGCTTAAGAAAGAACTTAGTACCTATGAAATATTTGAGATTTTATTAACATCTAGTAGGTTTGGATCGTCTTAACCATATTAAATTAAAAATGACATAACGTGAGGATTTTATAGAGTTTATGTATAGTATATTAATATGAGATTTCATTATTGTTAATGTTTGTAGTTGTAATCGGATCCTTCTACGATCGACTCATAAATATGCAAGTAGTCTCTGACTTTGCATATTTAACATATGTATACGAGTCGATTAAATGAAGAGGTTTTATGGTAGATCGACTTCTGTTTATTTGAGTAGCTGCGAGATCATTGAAATTCCCTATTTTGTGGCTTACAATCCGCATCTCACATACTATCCTTGGTCGTAAGCTCTTGATTTGGAGGTGGTTTTACATTGAATCGGGGTTGTTTTGTATTGCAGAGGGTACCACATCGTGTGAGGCCCACATTATTGTTTTGGAGGGATGAGATCACGACTTCTCTGTGTCATTCTCTCTTATCTAGCATCGACATCTTATCAGCTTGTTGTTATTGATGTGAATTATATTTGGCACATATAAGAGAAGGTCACAACGTTGTTGATTGTAATCAGCTACATTTCTTGACCAATGCATTTTGTATCTCAGTGATACATCATTAGTGAAAAGTCTCTGTCAATAATTATCGGTGGATCGGGTTGGCGAGACTATAATCTACAATTTCTGTCTTGTTCAAGCCTTATTTGATTGATTGTGTGAAAGAGGATAAATAAGAAGGATGCCTATATATAGAACAGATTATAGAGTCTGATTAATATCAGACTTGAACAATGGGGTCAAAAATCGCTTAAGGTGCATAATAACGAAAATATATTCAATTTGCACTAGGTGTTTTATGTGTAAAGGAGAGAACACTCACTATGTGGTGTATTTGAGCAGACCTTAATGCACACCAAATTATTTCTGATATAAAGAATAGTGCTAGATGAGTCTTATACAGATCTTGTGGCAAAGGGTTAACTAGCAGTCAGGGTCATCTTTGTGGATGAGAAGATAAGACTCAGCTATAGGACTAACTTAATGGTGTTGGCAAACATATTTGTCTTTTGCAAAATATACATAATTATAAAATCAATGACTTGGGCCCTTTAAGAAACACATTTGCAAGCAACAGTTGGGAAAACAACTCTATTTGTTTCCCTCTTAATTTGGCAAGGTACAACTCCTTGATTAGATTTTTAATGAATTAGACTAAACTAACACACATGCATGCTTTTCACCAGAAATCACATAAGGCATAATGCATCCAACCATCAACATGATTCGAATACACGAATTACAAAACTACTCATTAAAATAACACATAAAATGATAGTTCTTTGTATACAACCATTCAACACATATATAAATCAATTGATTCTTCAGTCGGTCACACAGAGATTTGCATCCACCCACATAAACTCGGAAATAATTGAATTTATTGACAAGCTTTATCATTTGCACAGAAAAGACATAACCTGAACATAAAAACAAAGATTTATATTCCTTCAGACAATCCAAAATTTCTTTCATTCACAGATAAAAGATTCCCATTTCATCTTTCAGAAAGTATATAAGCATATATGTTTTATCGCTAACAGAGTTTCTTAAACAAACCCAAAATTTTGAACCCTTAACATTGGTTCGTTCCAGAATTTATACCAGTCTTAACAATAACTAACTTTGAAAATACTTATGGTTTCAAAAGAACCATAGGTCAAAATTAAAACCAATTTTAATAACTAAACTAAATAACCATTGGATAAACATCCCCAGTTTTAGAAAAAGTCTTTTAAAAGTAGGAAAATTGAAATTAACATGCATGTGGTGACTTTTTTCTAGCAATTCATCCGAATTCTGGGGATGCATTTTACTCCTCCTTCCACTCCTTGTAGGCATTTGTAAACTTTTGATTGAATGAAGGATTAGGGCTTGATGAGCGACATCCTTTTCCCACTTTATTTACCCGTCTATACGAATGCAATGATAACTGTTCATTAAGTAGGAACAACACGGACTTGATCCGTGCAATCTTTAAGAAGTGCTCAATAATAGGACTATTTTCTATCTTCATTCTGCCCATCGATTTCTTGAATACTCTGAGTACAACATCCACGTCATGCTCCACGGTGCCATCATGCCAAACATAGGTAACATTGATATATTTCATATCACTGTCCAGACGCTTGGCCAAGTGCTACAACTCTTTCTCCATCTCCAAAAATTCCTGGTGCCCAATTTTAGTTACAGAGTTCCTCCAATCTATGTTCTTGCAAATGGCCAACCGAGCCACATCTGCATTATTTAGGAGTTTCTCTGATAAGAATTTGTTTACCCCATATCTCTGTACTTCATGAATTTGCAGAGAACCTCTGTCCATTTCTTCAAGCTTCATTTCCCCAAGCTGGTATCTGTGTCTGAATTTCACTGAGCATCTCAATGAGTTCATTTAAACAACCCACGAATCAAGAATATATTGCTCACCATCTTTGATTATATTATCCACCCATTCGTCAAAAAATTTGGCCAACACCTTACATCTTTGTATCTGGTTGAGCATTTTCTGATTATCAGGGAAGTAGGCTGAAAGACTACAGCACTTGCGAGATTGGGTGAAGGCTTGAGTAGTTAATGACATCAATGTAAGCAACCATGGCTCTATTTGTCTGTTTCATTTCCTTCAAATCTTTATTATCCTTCCAGGATCTACTTAACATCTTTTTAGCGAAAACCTTAAAGTGATGGTTATCTTCTGCTCTATTGGTGGGGCCAAGGTTAACTTTCTCAATTGTGAACTCATCAATGGAAGGGTCTGCAACTTCTTCTTTCATATTTGGATTAGCCACCTTAGCTATCCAATTTCCTGTCTTTGAGTGAATATCAACTCTGGATGTAGTCCTTAATTTCTTGGGCTTTGACTCCATGCTAGAATACTTGTTCATCATATCACCGAATGGAATTGAAATAGGAATTGTGTTCCTCTTCTTGTTGATGCTAGCAGTTAACCACATAGGAGTACTTTCAACTGAATCTTTCCTAGTATCAGAATTAGAAGGAGTAGTATTAACCGTGGCCATTGAATCTAACTTCAAAGGGGTGTTTGTGGGATCCATAGGCTGAGAGTATTGTTCCTGTTCTTCTCTATTTTCTTCCCTTAAATCTAGATCTATAACCACTTCATCTTCTAATCCCTTCTTCCTGCGTGCCTTTGACTTTGACCTAGTTACCCGAGAAGGAGGATTCAAAGTAACAAAGCTTGTTAGTTCTTTGTTTCTCAAGGACCTCTTTGATTTTTTCTTGGTCTTAGGTCTTCATCACAAGATTTAATCTTAGCATCAGAAGATACAATCAACTAAGGAGATTTGGCCCTTTTTGTAGGACTCAAGATTTTCTAGAATCTCAGTTTCTTTTCACTTTCTTCCTTTTAAGCCAAAGCTCAGTCCTCCACATGACCCCTAGAGTCCTTGTTTCAATGTCATCTTTCTCATCTTCATCCCAATTAACCTTAGGAAGGGGATTGTTCTTTACTTCCTCAAACTTAGGGTCAATTACCCCTTCATTGACACTCTGTATATCAATAATATCCATCTCCAACCCTATTGCTTGTGTTTTTTGCAGACTGAACATGCTCCAATGTATTTTTCTAACATCAAATTCATTAACACAGTCCTCCCAATAGTCTTCTAGGTGATTCAAAGGTTAAAATTGGTCACTGAGGATCAAATGCTGACCAACATATCCTTTGTTGTCGAAGCCCTGCCTAGTTTTATAGTACTTAAGATTAAATCTTTTCAAGTCATACCCAATACTTTGATGAAATGTAACTGATTGAATGTTTGAGGATGTTAAGTTGGTGATCATGCAAGGCATTAAATCAGTTAATGCATTGTATTGTCATTGTTGTCAACTTGATATAATCTGTATGGTCATGGAAATACTGCCAAAGAATTCAAAGAACCGATGAATCAAAGGCTATGCTATCAGTAATGCATATAAGTCAAGTATTCACTAAGTGACTATATACACCGATGGAGTGCACACCGACGGTCAGAGTTAAAGAACAAAGTCACAGTGTTACCTGACGAGCAAAGTCATAGCATTATCGACAAGAAAAACATAGTGTAACTCGACGAAAAGAATTACAGTGTTGCCTGATGGAAAAGACAACGACGGAGATCCCGATGACAACCAAAGTCACACCGACGAAACAGTCAGTTATCACCGATGACTAACTAAAGTGTTCACCGACAGAACAGAGAGTTCAGAAAATGAAAAAATGCTTAGCTGTCAAGAAGCTAAAGATAGAATTAACATATACTTATCATTGTTTTAATCATCCAGATAAAGTCGGAGATAAGTAATTGATTTAAAGTTGATCTGTCCAGTTGGCAAGAATACCTCTTTGAGATAAAACTAGAGTTTGCTTTAAATCTAATTGGCAAGAATTGTGGATCACGCCAAGAATCAAGAAAGCCAAGAAAAGGTAAATCATGTCTATAAAGAGACAAACCCAATTGATTACGAATTGTGTGGGGTAAAAAAGAGAAGAGGAAAGATGCTAAAGAAAATCTGAAGGAGAAGAAAGTCTTCATTCAGTCCTGATCAACAAGCTGAGGAAAGAGCTAGATTCTGCAGACACAGACAACATCACATAGCAGAACAGTGTGGAGCAAAGGTATAGAATTGATTATATTGATCAGAGAGGTAATGCACTCACAATAGATCTTAAAATCTACAATCAAGTTGTATGTATGAAGGGATCATTAATGTTTTAGTTTAACCATTGAAGCATCAAGTCTCTTAACCGAGCATGACTTAAAAGTATTTTACAATTGAGATACATCTCAAGGAGTATCAAAAAGTTTGATCATGAAAGTAGCATTGGATATGCCCGATACCTATTGACAGGCCAAGTGAGTGTTTGATCAAGAATGGTAGCATTAGATGCCAGATACTAGGTGACAAACTATCTTTTAAATCCTTTAACAAGGTCACACCTAACAGTGTGTTTGTAACCTTTAATAGGGTTGGCTCCTAATAGATCTCACTTCAGAAGACTAAAATTTTGGGGTACCAGTCCCAATGGTTTTTCCCTTAACAGGGTTTTCACATTAAAAATCCATGTGTCATGTGTTTATGTTTTATTAATTTACTGTTTTACATTTCACATATGTAATTCTGGATTGATCGGTATACTCTGCATATTTATTGTGTTTCGATAAATAGTTGACTGCTTATCAGTAAACATATAGAAGAAGGTTTTACAAAGCAATCCGACAAGTAATAAATTGATATAATTAATTCAAGGCATTCATCTTGTAGGACAAAAGATAACTAGAGGCATAATTTGTGGTTATAAGTTTTAAGGGTTGATTCAAGGATTAATTTTTGAGACCATTGAATCACCCCCCCTCTTAGTTATTACTAACAATTGGTATCAGAGCTTGTGTGCTTAGAAGGAAGGTTTCAAGACCTAAGCTAAAGATCACAAGATGAACAAACGAGATGTGCCAAAATTGAACAAAGATAATTTTGCTTCATGGCAGAGCAGAATAAGACTCCACTTATCAGGTATTGGAAATGATGTTACTCAATACTTAGATATTGAATATGCGTTGCCCACAGGAGCACCAACAATTGAAAAAATGAGAGAGAAGCATGAGCACAATTGCATGATGATAAAGCTTTCTTCCTCACTTTCCGATGCTGAATTTGAAGATGTCAGAACCTGCAAGGGTGCAAAGTAGATGTGGGACAAATTGATGCTTGTACATGGTGGTGACAAGAATTTTTTGAGAGCCAAGGCAGAAAGCCTTAGAGTAAAGTTTGATGATCGCAAAATGAAAGAAGGTGAAAACATCACACATTACAACACACGAATCAAAGAGGTAGTCAATGCTATATGAGGAGTTGGAGGTGTACTAGAAAAAAATACAGTGGTAAGTAAAATTCTAAGAACCTTACTACTTATGCTATTAGAGTATCTTCCATTCAAGAAATGAGAGCAATAGAAAATAGAAATGTTACTCTAGATAGTTTGATTAGAAGACTAATTTCATTTGAGATGAATAACTTTGATAATAATGTCTTACCAAACATAGAGTCTGCATTCAAAACTTCTTTGAGAATAAGTAAATAAAGTCATAAACACACTATGAGAAAAGATAGTGATAGTGAAAGTGAAGAAGAAGATCTTGATGAAATTGAAGCACTTATGGAAAGAAGAATGTAGAGAGGCTAAGGTAAATACAAAGGTAAATTACCACTTGTTTGTTTTAATTGTAAAGAGATTGGACACTTTGCTGCAAGATGTTTTAACAGAAGAAAAGATGACAGAAGTAATGATAGATCATTTGAAAAGAAGTCCGACAGAGGTGATTACAGAAGCTACCGACAATCAGAAAGAAGAGATACCCGAGACTACAAGGACAAAGGAAAGAAGGCCAGTTATCTAGAAAAATGCAAAGATGATGATACTGACACCAATTTTGAGGAAGACATCGAGATGGTGTTTGTGGCAGTAAAAGATGATTCAGATGATGATGAAGAAAGGTATGTAGAAACTGCACTCATATCTAAAGTTAGTAAAAATGATGTCTAGATCATAGATAGTGGCTGCACTCACCATATGACTGGTGATAAGCAAAAGCTTGAGACTTTTGAATACTATAAAGGTGGTTCAGTAAGAATGGGTAATGACACACCTTGTCCAGTTGAAGGTAGAGGAACCATAATGTTGAATAACCAGATAAAATGTGAAAATGCTTATTGAATAAATAGATTGAATTATAATCTATTGAGTGTTTCTCAGTTGAATAATTTAGGTCACAGAGTAGCATTTGAAAATAAGAAGGCAAAGATTTTCAATAAATCAGAAAATGTGATTGGTACCGGTGAGCAGACAAAAGGTAACTTATTCTATCTGAATGATACTGACACCACTTGCTTAATGGCTAGAAATGAAGACATATGGTTGTGGCACAAAAGATTGTGCCATGTGAACTTTGACAACATGATAAATATTAGCAAAAAGAGAAATGTAAGAGGTTTATCGACGATGTTTAATCCCGACAACATCATGTGTAATAATTATCAAAAAGGTAAGATGACAAAGTCTAGTTTCAAAAGCAAAATCCATACATCTGATGCCATTCTAGAATTTGAGACTTTTGAATACTATAAAGGTGGTTCAGTAAGAATGGGTAATGACACACCTTGTCCAGTTGAAGGTAGAGGAACCATAATGTTGAATAACCAGATAAAATGTGAAAATACTTATTGGGTAAACAAATTGAATTATAATCTATTGAGTGTTTCTTAGTTGAATAATTCAGGTCACAGAGTAGCATTTGAAAATAAGAAGGCAAAGATCTTCAATAAATTAAGAAATCTGATTGGTACCGGTGAGCAGACAAAAGGTAACTTATTATATCTGAATGATACTGACACCACTTGCTTAATGGCTAGAAATGAAGACATATGGTTGTGGCACAAAACATTGTGTCATGTGAACTTTGACAACATGATAGATATTAGCAAAAAGAGAAAAGTAAGAGGTTTACCGACAATGGTTAAGCCCGACAACATCATGTGTAAGAATTGTCAAAAAGGTAAGATGACAAAGTCTAGTTTCAAAAGAAAAACCCATACATTTGATGCCATTCTAGAATTAGTCCATACTGACCTATGAGGACAAAGATTTATTATGGAGATAGATACTTTATCCTCTTTGTTGATGATTACTCTAGAATGGTGACAGTCATGTTTCTAAAAGATAAATTAGAAGCATTTAAGATGTTTAAATGGTATAAGGTAATGGTTGAGAAAAAAGTGGTAAATAATTGAAATGCTTAAGATCAGATAGAGGAGGGGAATTTATTTCAGATGAATTCACTAACTTTTGTAATGAGCATGGAATCAAAAGATAGGTCTCTGCACCAAGAACACCATAGAAAAATGAAATTTCTGAAAGAAGGAACAGATCCATAGTTGATTGTGCAAGGACACTGATGATAGAGAAATGCATCACCCAAATCTTCTGGAGAGAAGCTGTCAGTACTACTGTTTACACATTGAATAGAGTACAATTAAAGAAAGACACTAAAAAGACACCTTATGAGCTTTGGTATGGATACACACCCAATGTAAGTTATTTCAAATTTTTTGGCAGTCAGTGTTATATCTTAAAAGATGATAGAAATGGAAAACTTGACTCCAAGAGTGATGAAGGAATATTTCTAGGGTATTCTACCAAGAGAAAGGCTTATAAATGTCTAAATAAGGCCTCTAACAAAATTGTTGAAAGTGCAAATGTAAAGATAGATGAATTTGCAGAGAAAAATGAAAAGGAAATCACTAAAGAACCAAATGAATACAATAGGCTTGTATACAATGAAGAACCTGGCACTCTACCCGACCAACAATGTAGAGCTCATGAGCACCAGATCATTGCACACGAGCATCAGGCTGCAAATATCGACGATCAGAATATTGCTCAAGATGATGTACAAAGTGATGGAGAACATAATGAAGGACAAAATGATGATCAAGCTGATAGAAAAAAAGTTGAACCTATACTTGTAAGATAAGTCAGAAGGAACCATCCAGAGAACCAGATCATTGGAGATAAGAAGGCTGGTATGAGAACCATAAGTAAGTCTCTAAATACAAGATGTCTTATTTGTGATTATGAGCCCAAATCTATCAATGTTGCACTTGATAATAATGAATGGATAAGTGCTATGAATGAAGAGATTGAGCATATAGAGAAAAAGAAGACATGGACACTTGTACCGAGACTAGATGACAAGAATGTCATCGGTACAAAATGGATATTCAAGAATAAACTGAATGAGAATGGAGAAGTCGCCTAATTAAAGAAAGACTAGTATGCAAGGGGTATGCACAAGAAGAAGGGATTCACTATGGAGAGACCTTTGCACCCGTTGATAGGCTAGAAGGAGTAAGAATATTACTTGCTTATGCTGCATGTAAAGGATTCAATGTATATCAAATGGATGTCAAGTCTGCATTCCTAAATGGAATCCTTGAAGAAGAGGTATACATTGAACAACCAGAAGGGTTTGTTGATCTAGACAAGAGGGACATGGCATGTATACTACAAAAATCCCTGTATGGATTGAAACAAGCACCCCGAGCCTGGTATGAAAGACTTCATTCCTATCTTATAAGTATTGGATTTGTAAGAACTAGTGAAAACAATAATCTTTATTTGAAAAAAAATACTGATGCTAACATTTTGATTGCTAAGATATTTGTTGATGACATCATATTTGGAGGTAATGATATGCTATGCAAATCATTTACAAATAAAATGAGCAAAGATTTTGATATGTCTATGTTTGGAGAGGTCAAGTTCCTTCTTGGTCTATAGATCATGCAACAAGATGAAGGTATTTTCATTACACAATCCAAATACATTAAGGAAGTACTGAAAATATTCAAGATGGAAGAGTCCAAACCAGTTGGAACACCGATGACAACTGGATGTAAGCTGACAAAGGAAGACAAGTCATCAGAGGTAAATCAGACTTTGTACAGATCAATGATTGGAAAACTCATGTATGTTGTACATACTAGACCAGATATTGAACATGCAGTAGGAATAGTTGCTAGATTTTTTGCTAATCCTAGGGAATCACATATGATTGATTTGAAAAGAATCCTAAGATATCTGAAGAATATCGAGGAATATGGGTTATGGTATAGAAGAGAAGACAAATTTGAACTTAAGGTCTTTACCGACGCTGATTGGGCTAGAAATATTGATGACCAGAAGAGCACAACTGGAGGAGCATTATTTATGTGTGACAGACTTGTCACATGGATTAGCAAGAAGCAAGGATACATCTCTCAGTCTACTGTAGAAGAAGAATATGTTGTTGTTGCTACAAACTGCTCAAATATTGCATGGATCAAACAGTTATTGGAAGGTATGCATATGAAAACTATTAAACCAGAAATTATCTACTGTGATAAAAAAAGTGCAATAAACATTTCCAAGAATCCAATCATGCATGCTAAAAAAAAGCATATTGCCATCAAGTATCATTATTTAAGAGAACAAGTTCAAGCAGGGTAAAAGCACAAAGGTGTGTCACGTTTCAGAACCACTTATCAGTACAACTAAATTTGAGTATTCCTAAATAAAAATTAATTTTTGTCAAACATATGGTCTAGCTAGATTTATTCTAGCTAAGCTAGATAAGTGGTTAAACTTTTCCAATTGAAAATGTCTATTAAATGCATGTTTTATACAGATTACCAAAGAAATAGAATTATTTCAGAAAATTGATGTTTCAATAATCCCTACTCTTTTTAATGATATTTAAAAAAAATATAAACAATACCCTTTTGTAGAGCTCAGAGTCAAGATTATTGTCATATAAATTTTATAGTATTTTGATTATATATAATATATTATAATTTCAAAATACAACAAGTAGGTATTTTAACATTCGAGAAGATGTTGCTTCAAATAAGTAAAAAAATAGTAAATTATATCAAAAAAATTTAAAATTTATATTTAACACCAGAGGAGAGAGTCCTCTTCAAGGATATGTAATTTTTTTTTTGAATAGTGTAGATTTGATAGTAGAAATCTGGTGGGAGATGAAAACTGTTGATTTCAGAAAGTTTAACTTTGAGCAGTTATAACAGAGAAAATATACATTGAAAAACAATCTTTCTTCTTTTTTGCATTGGCTATACATTTTATCTATAGCATATTTTGAAATCAGAGGAAAAATAGATTATTTGCATATACTTTTTTGGTGGGAACTAGACCCCAGATTTTAGCAGTTTTCAGCAATTGAAAAATGAACTTCAAAAATTAAAAACTATGTCAATTATTGTTCAAAAAAAAATTAAAAAATTATAGGCATAAACCTCATGCATTTTTACACATTTCATAAGTTTACATCATCCTCAAATTGTAAATACAAATGCCACTTTTTATGTCGTTAAAGTTGAACAGTTTGCATGTTGTGGTCCTTTATAAAAGTGTGACACAGGTTTGTACTTTTACCTAGCAAAGGAGGTAATACTTGAGTATGTGCAATCAATAGAAAAATTGGCCAATATCTTCACCAAGCCACTGCCCAAGGATGCATTTGAATACTTGAGAAAGAGACTAGGGGTCAGACCCTTGTCTACTGGTCACTAAGATGACTAGAAGGTTGCATCAACCTACATATTATCAGAATATCATTCATGTTGATGCAAGTAGAGAGATGGACTTCAAAGATACATCTATACACAGAAAATATTTTTTCTACTCCAAGCACCAGAGTTATTACCGATGGATTGGGAAATTCAAGGAATATATTATGGATAGAAAAGATCCGTTTGACATTACCGTCAAATATTTGTTTGAAAAGATGTTTGTTTGGCATTGTTGTCAAAGGGAGAGAGATACCTCATTATCATACTGATACAGGGAAATATTATATCCATTATCAAATCAGGGAGAGATTATATCCATGAAAATATCCAAAGGGAGAAATGTAACAAGAAAGGGAGAGTACACACAAAGAGAAAGAATTGCTAACAAGAGACATCACAAGAAAGAAGAAAAGTCAAAGGGAGAGAGTTTGACACAGAAGAAGAACACACCACATCAGAGAAATAAATATTATACATCTATCCAGTGAAGGGATTGAAGACAAAAAGAAAGCTGCAAGAATCAAATCTAAGCTATTTGAGCTTATTGAAAGCCTGACATTTGTAATTTGTTACATTAGGAAAGCTTGATGAAACTGTATATTTCATATTGTATTAGTAATATTATAGTATGATAATGTAGTATGTTGCCATCAATTACAAAGGCAGAGATTGATGACATGTAACTGATTGAATTTTTGAGGATGTTAAGTTGATGATCATGCAAGGCATTAAATCAGTTAATGCATTATATTGTCATTGATGTCAACTTGATATAATCTATATGGTCATGGAAATACTTTCAAAGACTTCAAAGAATCGATGAATCAAAGGCTATGCTATCAGTAATGCATATAAGTCATGTATTCACTAAGTGTCTGTATACACCAACGGAGTGCACACCAATGATTAGAGTTAAAGAGCAAAGTCACAGTGTTACCCGATGAGCAAAGTCACAGTGTTACCCGACGAGAAAAGTCACAGCATTACCGAAAAACAAAACACATTGTAACCCGATGAAAATAATTAGAGTGTTGCCCGACGGAAAAGACAAGGAGAAGATCCTGATGACAACTGAAGTCACACTGACGAAAAATTTAGTTATCACTGATGACTAACTAAAGTGTTGACTGACAGAACATAGAGTTCAGAAAATGACAAAATGCTTAGCTGTCAAGAAGCTAAAGATAGAATTAACAGATACTTATCATTGTTTTAATCATCCAGATAAAGCCAGAGATAAGTAATTGATTTAAAGATGATTTGTCCAATTGGCAAGAAGATATCTTTGAGATAAAACTGGAGTTTTCTTTAAATCTAATTGGCAAGAATTGTGGATCACGCCAAGAATCAAGAAAGCCAAGGAAAGGTAAATCGTGTCTATAAAGAGACAAACCCAATTCATTACAAATTGTGTGGGGTGAAAAAGAGAAGATGAAAGATGCTAAAGAAAATTTGAAGGAGAAGAAAGTCTTCATTCAGTCCTGATCAACAAGCTGAGGAAAGAGCTAGATTCTGCAGACACCGATGAATAGTGAGACAACATCACAAAGCAGAACAGTGTGGAGCAAAGGTATAGAATTGATTATATCGATCAGAGAGGTAATGCACTCACAATAGATCTGAAAATCTATAATCAAGTTGTATGTACAAACAAATCATTAATATTTTAGTTTAATCATTGAAGCATCAAGTCTCTTAACCAAGCAGGACTTAAAAGTCTTTTAAAATTGAGATACATCCCAAGAAGTATCAAAAAGTTTGATCATGAAAGTAGCATTGGATATGCCCGATACCTATTGACAGGCCAAGTGAGTGTTTGATCAAGGATGGTAGCATTAGATGCCAGATACTAGGTGACAAACTATCTTTTAAATCCTCTAACAAGGTCACATCTAACAGTGTGTTTGTAACCTTTAACAAGGTTGGCTCCTGATAGAGCTCACTTCAGAAGAGTGAAAATTTGGGGTACCGGTCCCAGTGGTTTTTCTCTTAACATGGTTTCCACGTTGAAAATCCATGTGTCATGTGTTTATGTTTTATTACTTTACTATTTTACATTTCACATATGCAATTCTGGATTGATCAGTATACTCTGCATATTTACTGTGTTTTGGTAAATAGTTGTCTGCTTATCGGTAAACATACAGAAGAAGGTTTTACAAAGCAATCCGACAAGTAGTAAATTGATATAAGTAATTCAAGGCATTGATCTTTTAGGATAGAAGATAACTAGAGGCATAATTTGTGGTTATAATTTTTAAGGGTTGATTTAAGGATTAGTTTTTGAGGCCACTGATTCACCCCCCCTCTCTCAGTTATTACTAACATACTCATGGCATCCAAAAAAGTTTTACAGGAAAAATGCCCTAGATCCAAAGGGAAAGGAGTTTTATGTTCTTCCTCAGGCAGATACTATTAGAAACACTGAGAGGGGGGGGGGGGGGGGNCTCAGGCAGATACTATTAGAAACACTGAGAGGGGGGGGGGGGGGTGAATCAGTGTTTGTCTATTAATTACTTTTCAGCAACTTAAACATAAATCAAACATACTTAGAATGAAGCTTAACATAAGAACTCATAACACATGATATGATTATGGGAAACCTTGATTAGAGGAAAACCTCGGTGGAAATTAGTACCCATAAATATTGTACTAAGTATAATGAACTTGTGAGAGTTCCTTTTCCCTGTTAGAAGCAGTCTTTACAATATGAGTACAATGACCTGGTTAAAGGTCTGACCCTATTAGGAGTCTTTTACAAAACCTTGTTAAAGGTATATGGCTCACTGCCTAAGCTCACTGCCCAATAAGATGAAGGCTACAACCTTCTGAAAGGTGATATGCACTATATCAAAATGAATTGCTGTGATGACACTGTTGTCTCATCAGTTCTGTGTATGCGCGAATGCTCTTACTCTCTTAAAGAGATATATCATATACTGACTTCATTATACTATCCCTCTATATCTTCTTCTTGCATAATAATCGACGCTTCTAACATTACTTTACATTACATACTTATATGTTCATATCCGAATAGGCGCGACCCAAAACAAAACACTAGTCGGCCCTAAAAAAAAAAATACAATGCTTCTGGACAAGTCAGCTCAAGCATGTTTACTACAATGATAATTACATCATTACAAAAATATATAAAAAGGCACTTAGCCATTACATCACAAAATAATTCACGCTGATCAAAACAATAGTCGGCTTCCATGCTCTGTCTTCTAGACTGCTGTTCTACTGATCTACCTATAAATTTTCCGTACTGTAGTTCTGTACTATGTGTGTCTAGAATTAGCATGTACACATGTCATAAAACTTATATCTGAATGCGCATAAGCTGAATCGATCTCTCGCACATGCGCTAATGTGCTGATCGCTGAGTATCTCTGTCTGCCATGTTTTCATACTTAGTCATTTTGACTTTCATTACAGAAACTAAACATGACTTTGTTGCCATGATGACAACACAAAATGAGTCATGCATCCTCAGGAAGTCAACTTGCCAAAAATCTCCCCCTTTGTCATTTATGGCAACAAAGGAATGTGGCCAAGTTACT
>MU223167.1:179112-194000 GCA_018584345.1 Thuja plicata | reverse complement strand
TGATACCAATTGTTAGAAACTCTAAGAGGGGGGGGGGGTGAATCAATGTTTGTCTATTAATCACTTTTTAGCAACTTAAACACAAATCAAACATACATAGAATGAAGCTTAACATAAGAACTCATAACACATGATATGATTACGCAAAAACCTTGATCAGAGGAAAACCTCGGTGGGAATTAGTACCCACAAATATTATACTAAGTATAATGAACTTGTGAGAGTTCCTTTGCCTTGTTAGAAGAAGTCTTTAAAATATGAGTACAATGACTTGGTTAAAGGTTTGACCCTGCTAGGAGTCTTTTACAAAACCCTGTTAAAGGTATATGGCTCACTACCCAATAAGATGAAGGCTACAACCTTCTGAAAGATGATATGCACTATATCAAAATGAACTGCTATGATGACACTGTTGTCTGATCAGTTTCGTGTATGCGCGAATGCTGTTACTCTCTTAAAGAGCTATATCATATACTGACTTCATTATACTATCCCTCTGTATCTTCTTCTTGCATAATAATCGACGCTTCTAACATTACTTTACATTACATACTTATATGTTCATATCTGAATAGGCGCGACCCAAAACAAAACACTAGTCGGCCCTAAAACAAAATATACAACGCTTTCGAACAAGTCGGCTCAAGCGTGTTCACTACAATGATAATTAAATCATTACAAACATATAACAAAAGGCGCTTAGCCATTATATCACAAAATAATTCACACTGATCAAAACAGTAGTCGGCTTCCATGCTCTATCTTTTGGACTGCTGGGACCTACTGATCTGCCTATAACTTTTCCATATTGTAGTTCCGTACTATGCGTGTCTAGATGTAGCATGTACACATGTCATACAACTTATATCTGAATGCGCATAAGCTGAATCGATCTCTTGCACGTGCGCTGATGTGCTGATCGCTGAGTATCTGTGTCTGCCCTATTTTCATACTTAGTAATTTTGTCTTTCATGACGGAAACTAAACATGACTTTGTTGCCATGATGACAACACAAAATGAGTCATGCATCCTTAGGAAGTCAACTTGCCAAAAGATACTTCTTGACCACTACTGTTAATTGCCTACAGTTTTATGCTAAAACAAAACAATCCATGGCGTGCCTTGGAAATTTGGTAGGCTTCCCCTCATATCCTCCCACATAGATGTAGGTAAAATGTGGAAACTGGATGTAATAACTCCAATTGACATTGAAAAATTGTCTTGATTCATTCGTGATCCCTTTAACCATCATGCCTGTAATTTCAAGAAATAAATATCTCCTGGGAAGACGTCGTTCAATCCGTTGTAGTATTCCACAACTCTATCTCTTTGTAATAGGGGTAATACTCATATATTTTGATTGCCTCGGACCACGATTAATGAGGCAAGCCTACCCATTCTCTGGTATAGGCAAGACAATAGATTAATTAGGATGACATGTAAAAATACGTTTAATTAAGATGAGATAAGTTTAATTGTTCCGCCATGCATTCATCTATTATTTCTCCGCAATCACCGTTGAACTCCCTTAAGAATTATTTGTATAAAGAAATACATCCACCCAGAGAAACTTTTGGCACTATATGACCCCTTAACCCTATTCAATAATACTAACAAGTCCCTCACATAAGGTTTCATGTGGTTGGAAGTGAGTGGCCTTGGTAGCCTGGAATGCCCCTTTTGAGGCTTAAGGAACCAACTACATGCTATGGTATTTTTACAGGCGGATTTCTCTTTTTCATTCTTATCAATTGATACCTGGTGGGATTGAAATCCGGGTAGGCTTCTTGTTCTAGTATTTTTAAGACAAAGATTATTATTTCCCTATTAATGGACAATATTATCTCCCCATTATCTTTGATAATGCATTGGTGTGTTGTGTCATATCCGTTGACGCATTCCCTTATCAACTGTGGACATGCCAGTACTAGAGGGAAGATGGTAGCCTCTATGAGACTTCTATCAATGATTTCCTTTGTAAAAGGTTCATCTGGTGAATTTCTAAGTCTCCTTTTGAATTATTTTATATCAAAATTAACTAGATATGTATCTTCGTATATTGGGGATTCACAATCTAAATCATTGGCATTATAAAATATCTGAAATGTAGACGTCATTTTTTCTTGCTTTACTACAACTATCAGACAAGGAATTTAAATTAAAACTTCTATTTACCAATAGGAGAAGGTTCTGGAAATCACCTTGTTAATTATATACACTTCAATGCTCTGACATGACAGCCCAAAAAACTCTCCTATGCTTGAGCTATGCACTGCTCGCTAAATTAGAAAATAAATTCGCTAAGGCTTCTTTAAATCAACTTACCTCATTCCAAATCTTGAAAGATTTCATTTCCAAATTTGTTACCTGTGCGAATTAAGAGCGATGTGACCTTATTTAATCATGATTACTTCCCCTTTTAATAGCTCATTTCCTATAAGTGTCCGCAAAAGAACAGGTGCGTTCCATCAAATCATATTTACTTTTGTCACTTCAGTAAGTTCTCCTTTTCATTGGAATCACATGTCACTAGAAACTTCCTTGAACTTTCTTGAACTTGGCAGAACATGGTTCATCTTGGTTCAAACTTGTTAAAGTGCACGTGCAAACTTAGACAATGTGATGAAATAGATAATTGATGTGATACTGACGCATTGAATAGACTATTTTGACTCGATCATAAAGAGTGGAAACTTGAACCCGATGAACTAGAATGAACCACAAGTAAAATTCGTTCATAGGGTTCAGGGAGGTATGAGGTATTGGAGTTGATCAAAACTATCAACCCACAGCTCCCAAGAATCACCTGCATGCAAACCTGTCACATAAAGAGAGAAGCAAAAAAGCTATGGAGGCCAAAAATAACAGATTGATGGAAGAGGAAACATCTTGTGCAAACAATGGAGAAAAACTCTCAATGCAATAACAGCCTAAATTAATTAATAACCATCGAATTGAATAATTTACAAAGAGAGAATCCTTATAAAAGGATACCAAAACCCTAAAGGGGAAATATCTAGGTTGCATAATAATAATTAATGAAAGAATTAATTATTAAATGCCTGAAGTTTAGCTTAAGTAAAAGAGAGATAATAAATGACTTAATAATTAAATCAACATGATTTAATTAATAAGTGGAATCACTCTATTACTCTAACACCCCCCCTTAAGATAAACTTAGCTGAAAGCAGAAAAATGGGTCCTGACAACAAGGCCTGATGAGGTACCCAAGTACAAAAAATCTCTGTAAAGAGGAGAAATAGAGAAAACCACATGAGAAAAACCCTATTCCAAAAGAGATGAAGCCTAGTGAAGGACTGAAGAAGCCTCCAAACTAGAGAAATTTCCCAAAAATAGGAATAGAGAAAGAACATGTAGAACACCTCTGAAGCATGAAGTTGCAAACACTGTCGAAAAATAACTGCTGGAACCTCCACTATAATAGAACGTGATTAGATAGAGAAGAATTTAAACAAAGCCCGAAGAGCTGATCAATCAAAGATGGAAGAATTCCTCCAAAATAGGATTGAAAGAAGAGTGTCCATATGGTAAATGATCCATCTCACCGAAATGCATAGGTACCAACCGCTGCATCCGCCTAGTACATAGGAACAAATACTGAAGCATTAGAACCAACAGGAGATACCCACATAATGCTGAACATGGAGAGGTCTGAAAGGAACACTGAAATGCAATGCCAAAAATAACTACAAGAAGAAGAATCAGGAACACCAATAGTGCACAAGAAGGTACAAGCATAGGATAAAGGGCGGTGTCAAAGTAGAAGAAATGATCTTCTAGACACACATCATGAGGATAATGTCATGGAAGGGAAACTCACTTGACAAAGTTGGGTGAGCACAAAAGACAAAATATCATAACCCCCCATGGCACTTTATAACTGAGTGCGAGTACAAACAAACACAAGGTGTACAAGATCCTAGATATACAACTGCAGGCACTTTATTTCAGTGTGTTTACAAAAGAAAGCTACAGAAAAAGGTGTATACAATGTTCAGATAAGGAAACGATCCCAGGACCTGAAACATCTAAGATATCTACTAGAATACCATAAAGTAAAAAACTGAATACATAGATATATGGAGCAGAATCTGGGTGTGAGACCCATAGAATAAGAAAGAGAATAGAAGCAGCTTTCCGACCCCATGCGGAAGTCAAAAAAAGGAGTCTAGATGAGAAAGATATGGCTCCCGGAGTGCAAAATAGAACCTTGACTTCGACAGGCAAAAAAACCTACAAGATGGAAAAATCAGAAAATCTATCATCCAGAAAGATGTCCGTCTGCGATAAGATATGAGCAAAAAACCACTGGGAGGTCAAAACAGAAGTGAACTTCATGAAACCTTAGCCAAAAATGGCAGAGCCCTACTAAACTGGCGATTCCTCCAAAAAAATACTGCCTCCAGATTTCCCACCAAAATGGCTAAAAAAAAATATTATTTTTTAATGAAAAACAATAAAAAAAATTATGTTTTTTTAAAGAAAAAAAAATAAAAAAACACATGCTTTTTTTTAATATAAAAAAACACAAAAAAATAGATTTTTTAAATTTTTTTTTAAAAAATATTAAAAAATCTTGGAGCTTGTGGCTGCTGACATCAGTGGCATGGAAACCAAGGCGGATTTTTGCCTCAAAAAATGTGCCAAGGTCATGTAAACAAAAAAGAGGGCCCAGATTTCAACTGTGTCCAAATGAGACATGCCTTATATGAAAATAGGGGTTTTGGGGGTATTCCAGACACAACCCAGATGTCATTTTTTTCTCAAACTATTTCAAACAAAAAAATCCTCCCAAAAACCACTAAAATCAGAGACAAAAACCTCTCCAAAACATAGATTTAAAGAACAAGGCCAAATCTCTCATGAAGAGAACAGGGGCATGAAGATCTAGATCTCTAATACCATATTGGAGTTGATGAAAACTATCAACCCACATCTCTCAAGAATCACCTGCATGCAAACTTGTAACAGAAAGAGAGAAGCAAAAAAGCTATGGAGGCCAAAAATAACAAATCGATGGAAGAGGAAACATCTTGTGCAAACAATGGAGAAAAAATCTCAATGCAATAACAACCTCAATTAATTAATAACCATCGAATTGAATAATTTATAAAAAGGGAATCCTTATAAAAGGATACTGAAACCCTAAAAGGGAAACCCTAAATGGAAAATATCTAGGTTGCATAATAATAATTAATAAAAGAATTAATTATTAAATATCTAAAGTTTAGCTTAAGTAAAAGAGAGATAATAAGTGACTTAATAATTAAATGAATATGATTTAATTAATAAGTGGAATCACTTTATTACTCTAACACGAGGCGGTTCAAGACTCATGCCAATAGATTTTTTACACAAGGGACTAATTACATAGTTGAACCAGAGTGAACCTTTGAACTAATTGAAGCACTTTGAACTTGGTTCATTCAGGTTCAATGACTTTATTGAAATGCCACCTTTACTTAGAAAATTTTGAGGATTGGGGGGAAACTGAACCCGAACAAATTAAAATGAAAGGGCGACTCAAAGGGGGGCCAACAAATGGGTACTAAAAATAAAGAGATAAGCATTTTATGCTTGTATCCAGGCTGTATAATGTCCAAGAATATTTTGAGTTATTAATTCATGTTATAACATTGGGATAGTTAATCTTGTATGCTTCTATCATTGGTATTTCCCTTCGGGATATTTTAGTTCTATGAACTATTTGTATTCTCTCTCTGAAATGCTTTCAGGATGGATCAAGAAGCATAAGATATTGCATTCAAGGAAGGAATAACTTGATAATTTCTTCCATGAGACTGAGTTAGTGGTTGAAGACGTTTCTTCGAAGAGGATGAATTCGCTTTCAGAGGGGGTCTAACAATCTATCAAAGGAAAGCTTGGATGAGGAGGTGAGAAGGTTGATATCTGATTATGAGGGAGTCTAACATTTCATTTGAAGAAACCTTGGACAAGGAGGTCAGAGGGAGTTACATCATCATGAAGATATACATAATGAATTCTTCTTTATGAGGGAGAAGTTTGAGGTGAAATCCCTTTTTAATGCATTCTTCTCTGTGAGATAAGTTTGAGGTGAAAGCCCTTGCTACACCCTCTAGGAGTAGCCATCGTGGATTTCATGTGAGAGACTCCATGACTTAATACTTATGTTTATTCACCCTTTGGGAGTAGCCATGGTGAACGTCATGATGAGATCTAACGACATTATGTTGAGTGACTCCATGATGGGCACTTGTGTTCATTTTCTCTCTCTTAGCATGGAAAAAAGTACAAGTTTCACTAAGTCTCGAAAGTATGGGAAGGGAAGTACGATGGAAAAAATAATGGCATATAGAAACAAAATTCATAATGGGGCCCATGTGTGACAACACACACTAAGTCAAAGCTTAGTGTGTGATGTTTAAGGCCAGCCGAAAAAAGTACGAAATCCCACAACTATTTTTTAACATGAGACAACAAAGAATTATCATGTAGAAGATCAAAATTTGAATGTTAAAAAAAATCATTTATAACTTATGTTTACCTAATTTATCAATTGAAAATTTATCAACAAATTAAGAAACCAACATACATCATCAAATCCTTAGGAGACGTGCTAAAATTTAAGAAAAAAAACATAATTGTATCCTAATACTTATGAAGACGTTTAGGCTTTGTTGCAAATATATCAGATTATTAATAACATGAGGAGGTGTTAAAATTGAAACGAACACTATGTTCTTGTTGAAATTTGAAATCATTAATGACATGATAAAGTGTTTAACTTGAATGAAATGCTACATCAAACTAAATTTTAATGGAAAAGAAAATCCAACTATAAAATGTATACAAACGAAAGGAAAACTAAAAAACATAGAACATAGAATATAAAACATCTAAATTAGACAAGTATCTCTACTAAATTACAACACTCCAAACTCCCAATAATATTATCCACCTTACTACAATTGTTAATTAGCTTATGACTGGACAAATATGATAAATTTGAAACAAAACCTATTAAGTTCTTCCATGAAAAACCTTACTGAATTTTTTTTTATAAGTGAATAGTATAGCAAAACTTCAATATTCTCCCATTTGATATTTACTACAAGAGGTCTTAGAACATTACAAGAAATTAATCTTGTATATGAGACTAAGGTAAACTCATCTCATTTCAACACCATAAAAAAATTACTCTACTTGTAAATTTTGTTAAATAATTGATAATATTTATTTGAATGTTAATTTCTCCAACTAAATATTTCTTATCTCTACCATTTACCTAACAAAATACTATTGGACATTTTATGAACATGTAAATAAGATTCTTAACTAGACATATTAAATTCTATGTATCATGAATTCTATACTGTATTACTTTCAAAATTCAGTATTATTACTGTCATAACCATTCCTTAATGCCATCTTTTTAGGAATCAAAACTTGTTTAATTTTGTAACCAATGGAAGAGAGAGTGGGTAATTAAAAAAAAATCTGGAGTTAACTTTATGAAAAACCAATTCTTCACATGAATGAGGGAGGAGGACAACTGTATGGAAGACACATTTTATTTAGAGACGGGAAGTTAGATCTTTTATTACCTGACAACTTATTCTTCCTAGGTGGTGGCATGTGAGAGGGATTTGGTAGGAAACTGGTGTTTTCTTCAAGCTTTTGGAATAAGAGACAACGACTGGAAGAAAATTGTTTCCCTTTCCTCCCTTGACTCGCGCATAACTGGAGTGAAGGAGGAAAAATGTAGTGTAAGGAAGAGAAGGACTCACGCATGAGAGGGAGTTGAAGGAGGCAGTTTGGAGTAGAGAGTAGGCAGCGGGTAAAGGAGGAAAAGTTAGAAAATACCTAGAGGAGTAGAGAGAAGGGTGTGTAGCGAGAGGAGAGACATAACAACGCACAAGAGAAGAGAGAAGTTAGTGCGCAGGGAAGGGAGTTGACAAGAAAGAATTCCGCAGCATGTAGAAGGGAAAACAGTTGAAGTGAAGGGGGGAAAAGACAAAAACATTGGGAGGAAAGACCCATGTGAGAGAAGTGAGGAAAAAGACAAAAGGCAATTGTAGTTTTTGGAGGAAATAGGGTAGCGCAGGCTTGAGAGAAAAGGAAAAGAATCATACCACTTCCAGAGTTTATCGTTGCATTCCAGGTATCCTTCAGGTTTTCTTTTTAGATCTCGTTAAAGGAACAAACAATTTTGATTCATTGGAAATGCATAGGAATTGTTAACCTTTGAATGCGGTTTTGTCTGTAGTTGAATTCTCATTACATGAATTTTTTCTATATTTTTTTTACTATTTCTTCATGGAATGATACGGTTTTACCTCACTGCGTTGAACCATTGGATTATTATTAAAAAATATTGCTTGGACAAAACGTTTCCTTATTGGGCAGCAAGTTTAAACCTCCTGTGCTATCTTAAATATGACTTTGATGTGCTTTACTCACAACTAAATATTTCTGAATCTTCCTTATATACCCAGTATTGATGAACTCTCTATTTTTTTTCAATTACTCTAACTTTTGATTTAGACTTATGACTAGGAAAGTGTAATTCATACTCTCTTAAAATCTTTTTATTTTAATGTTAAGATTGAAATCCTTCAATTGACATGGGAAAGGTGAAACTGTAACAAACCAATAGTTGATATTATGCTTAGAACCAAAGAATTGTGCCAAGAAATGACTGGTTTTTGTCTCCTTTTTCATGGTGGAATGGTATCAAGGTTTATAAATCAGTATGCTTGGTCTTTAGAATATCTCTATTAGAGACTGTATGTTTTTATATATATATAAACCATACATAATAGATTGAATTTCTTTTTAAACAAAATTCTTGATCATTTACCTGCTACCTTGCGAGTTGAGTCCTTGTTCTAATAAATTCCTTGCTTTTTAAAATAGAAACTGAATTTGCAATCATGGATGAAACTATAATTTTTAGACTGTAGCTCATTGTTGTTACATTTCAATTTACAAACAAACAAATTGAGGCTGAAAATTATTTTGTACTTGTTAAAAAATTTTGTACTTGGGGACTGCTCTCACAAATCTAAAAGAATGGTTTACATCTATAAATTTACAGAATGTAACATTGATAGGAAACTGTCTAGAGGGGAAATATTGCCAGCTTAGTTTCCTTAAAAGAATTACGATAAGTAGACTTTGTCACAGATCTTTATATTGAACTATATGCTTAATGTGTTTGTTTATTTTCTTTATATGATCAAGTTCTTTATGTAGAAATGTAAAGGAAGGTGTAGGATGTGAAATCCCAGGAAAGGGTAATTTTGTTTTGCATTACCTGCCAGTAGAAGTCTGGTTTTAAAAGTGCTTTGGCCAAAGCTTGGTAACACATGTTTGCTTAAATGTGTATGGTTTTGTTTCCTCTTCTTGAATTTGTGAATAGAATCTATTTAGAAACTTGTGGAAAGTAGTTAGAAATTACAGACACATCAGTTTCCTTCCGATCCATCAGTGCCGAGAGATAGACTTCTTGGGCAGGGTCAGTGCGCTCTTCATTTTAGGATGAGTCTTGGGGGAGCTAACCACTCCGTGGTTGGGTGAATTAAGCCCCTTAACTACACTCTCGTATCGAGATTTGCATTTGAACAGAAGTTCGATGGCTTAGGAGACCGGAGCATGCAGATGGGCAGTTGTCTGATGACATTTATGATATTGATTTGATGGCCTTATGGTCTTGTTCATGATGTATTTGTATTTAACTTTCTTTATGATGTAAGGTATTCGACATAGATGGTTGACATCCTGATATATTGAACATTGTAATTATTCTTTCATGGAATTATTGTAATTCGACAGTATGGTCGCTTACTCTTGATTGCATTATCTTTATGAAATGTTAAAATGAATATATGGAAAAATAGAAATTTTATGTTCATGATTACTTGAACTTTTTGGTCGATTTGTCTTTAGCGTTGACCGACTATAACTATGGAATCGACATAGAAGAAATTTTAGCATATTTAGCTTATGTAGCTTTTATTGGAAAAAATAATCTTTACAATTACGTAACTTTTATAATTACAAAACTTCTTTCAAACATATGTTTTCACCGTATACTCTACTCTAATTGTGGACAATGTAATATCTCTCTCTTATTTATCCAACTTCTATAGAAAGTAATAATTGCCTGCACTAGTCATCCACTCATTGATCTCTAATTATCCATATATATGTAACCCACTCAGACTCAACAAACAAGCATATGTTTAACACCTTGCGAATCATCAGTACCACATGATAACACAAGCAATATTGTTGACTTCTTGTAAAGTTGCTAAACAAACAATATGCCAATTGATCACACTCAATGCACACACAACCAAATTCATACCTAGTTTCTCGCCTTTCGAAAGGATTTTTAAACACACCACCCAACGCAGATTCACACCCACTCACCTACTTCGATAATCTTTCTGCCCTTCAAAATTCTCCAGCCCGTAAGCAGAATTCATCGAGGCAGAATGGCAAGCAATGGGTCATCACTCTCAAATTCCAATGCCCACCCAAAGTCCAGGCCGGGCATTGCAACAGCTCTGGCGTTCGGCAAGGCATTCCCCGACCAGCTGGTTATGCAAGAGTTCCTAGTCGACGGCTACTTCAAGAACACCAACTGCACCGACCCTACTCTCCGCGAGAAGCTCGACCGTCTCTGTAATCCACCCTAATCCCCTTTTTCTCTTATTCTTCATCCATTAAATATGTTTCTTTGAGAATGTCTAATTCCACCCACTTGGGTATATGATGCTGTAAATGGCTTAGTATATATGGATATATTTCATTAAAAAAAATATGATGCAGGCAAGACGACCACGGTGAAGAACCGGTACGTGGTAATGTCGGACGAGATCCTGGAGAAGTACCCAGAACTGACAGTTGAAGGCTCCGTAACCGTTCGACAGAGGCTGGAGATCGCCAACAAGGCAGTAACAGACATGGCAGTGGAAGCCTCAGAGAAATGCATAAAGGAGTGGGGCCGCCCGGCCTCGGACATCACACACGTAGTATACGTCTCATCAAGCGAGGTCCGAATGCCGGGGGGTGACGTGTTTCTGGCCCGCGGTCTTGGCCTCCGCCCTGACGTGAGCCGCGTGGCGGTCTACTTCATGGGCTGCTCGGGCGGCGTCACGGGTCTCCGTGTGGCGAAGGATCTCGCTGAGAACAACCCGGGCAGCCGTGTTCTGCTCGCCACAACTGAGACGACGTTGGTGGGTTTCCGCCCGCCGAACCCAGAGAGGCCATATGACCTGGTTGGGGCCGCTCTGTTTGGAGACGGAGCCGCAGCCATGATATTGGGGACGGATCCAATAGCAGAAGAGAAGCCGTCGTTTGAGCTGGACTGGGCAGTGCAGCAGTTTCTGCCAGGGACTGAAAAGACCATCGATGGGAGGCTGACGGAGGAGGGCATTATCTTCAGGCTGGGGCGTGACCTGCCTCAGATTATTGAGAACAATATCGAGGAATTCTGCCAGAAGCTGATGAAGAAGACGGGGTTGGAGAAAGTGGAGTACAATGATCTGTTTTGGGCGGTGCACCCGGGGGGGCCGGCCATTCTGAACCGGTTGGAGAAGAAGTTGGGGCTGGGTCCAGAGAAGTTCAAGTGCAGCAGGCAGGCTCTGGCGGACTTTGGGAACGTGAGCAGTAATACGATTGTTTACGTGTTGGAGAACATGCGAGAGCAGAGGTTGAAGAAAGCGGGCGCTGAAGAGAAGGATAATGAATGGGGGCTTATTTTGGCATTTGGCCCCGGCATCACCTTCGAAGGCATTCTATCTCGCAATGTCATGGATTGATTACCCATGCAGCTGCTAATCGATCCATATTTTCCTTTCTCTCCTGGAGAGCAAATTGTGTGAAAGTTGTGTTTGTTTGGATTTGTGTCACGTGTAATATCTTGCCAGAGCTCAATTGGTGAGATGAATATCCGCACTATAGACTATATCTAATAAATAACTCCAATGTAGACCACATTTTGATGTGCTAATGCTTTTGAATATAAGGTGCATCAAACTAGAGTGAATACAAATTCATTTTGTATGCAGGAGGCCCTTTGACACTTTTTTTTATTGAATTCAGTTATACAAGTTAGTTTACAATATGCAACATCTCTTCTTATAAGTACACTTTTTATAAGTACATTTTTTTTTTTGTTGGAGGATTTAGACTTGCGAGGCAACCCAGCGAGGCACGAAGCCTGCGAGCTACCAACCAGCGAAGGCCACCATAGACGTTTTAGGAACCCGATACGGGCCCACTCGTGCCTGAAAACCTCTTCGGCTTAGAGCCAAGGACTGAGGAGCATCCACGCTGCCAAATTCGCCTGGGGCACGATCCCAACCTCATCCCTTATGGTGTCGGAGCCTTGCACTCGGCAAGACTTGATCCCTGGTGGGCTCGTTGTGAGCCATTCAACTTCACCAGTAGACCAAGGGCCCATTGACTATAAGTACATTTTGAGTTAGTCAAGTTGTGAAGAATGTGAAGAATTTGTGTTCTTGCAAAAGATCATAAGTTCAATTTTTATTGGGAATAAGGTATGTATGTCTTGTTTGTGGTACAATTAGGTACCTCCCACACACAATATGGGGTAGCCATATGTAGACCTAAAAATAGATGGGTGGTATCACAGACTATAAAAACTCCTTTCCTTCTAGTTTGAGGAAATATGTGTGTCATATAACCGCCATAGTAACTTGTTCTCATGTACCAAATTTTTTACTATTATTTTTATTATATCACTTTATTTTTTAATATTTATAAAGATAATAGTATATTTTAATCTTCTTTTTATTAAATTTTGATAAATAATTATCTTATTTTAATTTTTATTAGAATTTGTCTTTGAATTAGGTGATGTTTAAAAAATAATATCAAATTATAATTTTATCTTTATTCATATGTAAATAATGTCATCCAATTCATATTTTAATTAGACAATATTGAACAATTTGGTTAATAGAGATTTACACATAAATATTGTTAGCAAAGCTTTTTGCTTTAACATTAAATTTAATATCTTCTTTATAACTAAATAAATCATCAAATAGGAATCAATCTTTACCTACTATTTAAGTGCTTAGTGTGTATAAACTACAATCACTAAAAATATTGACTAATAACATAGGAGTTATGATACAAATCTACTAAAAATATAGCAACATATCAATTCCTCTATCATTTCATATGCACTCAAAAGTGTTAAATATTTATTCTATTTTAAGAAACTAAAAAAATGCTTAAATGCGTTGGGCAAAGAAAAATCAATCTTCTCTAGTGTTATGTTAGTGCAAGAAAATTAATATCATGACCACAATCTTATATATCATTAATAGATTGAAATAATTTAATTTTACTTTATTGTTAAGGAAAATGGACCTTGTATCTGAAAGGAGAAAAAGGAAGAAAAATAAGAAGTACAAAGCATACCCAAATAAGGTTTGTTATTTTTAATCATTGTATTTCAAAAAGGTGCTTATGAGGTAGTTATTTCTTGTAGTTACAAGTGGTCATCAAGAGGAAGCCTATAAAATAAGGTTATTTGGTATTGTAAAGGGGATTCTTGTAGGAGAATTTTTAGGAGAATCCCGGGCTCACACATTGTACATATGTGTTCTTGGGATTGTATAATTTGATATGATAAAAAAACATGCATTTGGTTCATGTATGTTCTAAACATATCTATAAGTTATCATTACCAGTTTTTTGTATGCCAAATCAATAAACCCCTTTTATCATTAATCTAAATTTTAATGGTGAATTTAAATAAAAATACAAAGTCATCTTTATTCTGTCCAAAACAAGATTTATATAATTATATGGAATACCAACATCCTCTAGACTCTTGTGAATTTGGAATGAACAATTTTGTTGAACAAAATAACTAAATGAAAGTATAATGTTAAAAAATCAGGGATTTAGATATCCCAACTTGGCGGGGTCATAACTATCTAATTAATGCTCAAAATTTGAATTCACTTACATCATTGGAAAGATCTCCAAGAGCTCTAATTCATATCCCTTCAACCTAATGCTCTTGGCTATTTCACTCAAGTGACTAATGATAGTTTCAACCCCATATTCATTTTGAAGGCCTCCAAAAATACAAATTACTATAACATGTACAAAATATTAAAAATTTGGATTTTTTGGATTTCTCATCTTTGCTCGCTCTATCACCTATGTATGGCTTTATATAATCCTAAAATTTTGATCTAGACCACTCTTGACACCCTCAAACTACTCTGGATCATTCCTCCCCCTTGAGATGCAATGGGCCCAATGCACCAACATGCTTCAACAGATGAGGAAAACATTTGGCAAATTGGTCACTAGTAAATCACTTGCCTTGATGTACTAAATGTCTTGGTTAGGGATATGAACGCCAAGATGGGGGACAAAAAGGAGGTCTTAAGATGCCACTTTTTCCTAAAAATGATAAAGTCTAAACTGCAACAAGAAATTGAAGATAGTTGAGCTCAAATTTGAAGATGCAACATGAACAACCATTGTAGTGCTTCAAATCTAATTTCTAAACTCCTAATTTTTTTTGAACATGGTGTAGATTAAGGGTTTCAAAAAAGGGGGCCATACAAAATGGTCATCTTTTATCAAATAAACCATAACATAATGCCTTTTGTGGACCCCAAAACATTCCTCCCCCTTGAGATGCAATGGGCCCAATGCACCAACATGCTTCAACAGATGGGGAAAACATTTGGCAATTTGGTCACTAGTAAATCACTTGCCTTGATGTACTAAATGTCTTGGTTAGGGATATGAACGCCAAGATGGGGGACAAAAAGGAGGTCTTAAGATGCCACTTTTTCCTAAAAATGATAAAGTCTAAACT
>MU223167.1:157586-168804 GCA_018584345.1 Thuja plicata | reverse complement strand
CTGATTCCCCCCCCCCCCCCTCTCAGTGTTTCTAACACCTAGGTGTTTATGCTTTATTAGTGGTTAGAGGTAGATTAAGCCTAAAAGTGGAAAAATGGATCCAACAGCCTTTAAGGATTAGAAAAGGATAGGTATATGCATAAAATGGCCTCTAGAAATATTTTTACATCATTCTAGGTCAGTTGGAGATCATTGGGGTTTGTTTTTAGCAAAGTTGTTGAAAAGTTGTCAAAATATTGCATGACAACATTTGCAACTTTTCAAAGTTGCATGAAAACATTTGGCATTCTTGGATTATCTTTGGAGAATGATGATGGATGATTAATTTAATGATGTATAATCATGGGGAAGGCATATTTAGACAATTAGGATCCCATTTTTTGAGGCAGTGTGATGTAATGATTGATTTGAATTTGAAGGAGAAGCTCTCAGCTCTGGTTTTTGCATATAGTCGATTTGTTTTGAGTTCATGAGCTAATGGATGGATTGAAATAAGTGATCCAGTGTTTTATTAGTGTATTAGACATATTTTTAAGAACTTTCCATTCAGTAGTGGAGTTATTTTGAGTTCATTAGATTAGCTTTTCAAATTTTTTTGCAAGTAGTATAGTTGATGGTGTTGTTTTTGTAGTTTTAGGAAACATGGCTTCCCCATAGCTCTCCACCATGAAAATCATCAAGGCTCTAAGAGATATGGAATTGAATCCATTTTAAAATGTGCATATGGAAGGAGGATCTCAGATGAGTCAACTAGCTAATTTTAAGGTCTTGCCCTAGGCAAGTCCAGTATGCCCGGTTAGGTGCATGACATTGTTTAAAGGTGTGAAAATGTAGGGGAAGGATTGGGAAAATGAAAAAAATCATGGTTTAAGAATAATAGATGTCCTATAGATACCTTCTAAAAGGATTAGGATTTTTCCAATCCATTAAGATATATTTCCAGGCAAAAATTAGAAGACTGCATAAAAATAGCCTTGTTTGCCCTATTGGCCCTGAATTATAGGAACCTACTATACAGAGGCCCTAGAACCCTAAGACCACAAAAATAATTTGTATCTTGGAAAATGGTTTCTTAATATAAACTTTGTTTTTGGGTTTGTTTGAGAGTTTTGTGAGAGAAGTGGGAAAAACTCATTGATTAGGGCTAATTGACCTATTAGGCCTAAAAGACCAAATTCAGTGTTTGTCTTGAGATCATTTGTAAAACCATTGATGACCAATTATAATGGGGTCATATGGGAGGCAATAAGTTGTCTCAACAATAATTTCACCCCCTGTAGCACTTGTGATGAAATGGTGATGAGAATTAATGCACTTGGAATCTTCCAAGGTGGAGTAAGTGATTGAAGAGAATTTGGTTGATAGTTACCCCTAAGGTGAATAAAAAAGGAGACCAACTCATAGAGTGATGTTGGAGTGGTTCTAGGCTAGCTAAGCCAGAACTTGGAAGATCCTAGAGAAGAAAATAGGATCTTGTGAAGACTAGGAACTAGAAGTGTCTTAGAAGAGCTTGTGCAAGCACACCTTGGAGTGTCCCTATCAACATATCTCCTGTTTTGTCTTGGTGCAGTGTTACCCTTCTACTTCCTTGTTTGGTATGTAAACTTTGGTGAGTGTCTTGTTATTTTTTCTACACCTTTCTTCAAAGGTGGTGAATCCTTAGTCACCGATTGTGAGCTGGTCTTTGATGGGGATTCAATCTTTATGTTTTTTCTCCTTTAGGCCTTGTGCCTTAACTAGTTCTTCATCAAAATCGGTGGCATCAACATCATGTTCTAGTTCTACTTCTTGATCGACTGAGGTCTGCACCTCAGTTTCATCTTTAGATTTGTCCAATTCTTCATCTTTTATTGCAAGTTTTCTCTTCAAAGTTTTGACAATTTTGGTCTTTTTCTGACTCATCTATTGAACTTGTAAAGTAATTTGTATTCGGATCTTTGCTTCTTCATAGGTACTATTAAGTCCGTACAAAAACATTTCCAAACCTTTTGAATCATGTGTTTAAAATCTTCAAGTCAGGTTCTGTGTAATTCAAAACCCTTGTTTTGGTCTTCAATTTTGGAGTCGTTGGTTTAAAACCCTAAGTTGCTAGAGCGGTTTCTAATTTCAAGTTACTTTATCCTACCACTTAAAGTCTTATAAAATCATGTGTCCTTTTAGACATTGGGCGGGGCCATATTTTATTATCCTATAGACTTGGCACTTTAATTATTTTATTTTTCTCTAAGTCTGGATACCCACAATCCTTTTATTTTTATGATCACGTGTCATGCAACTTATTTTCAATCCAACGGATGGCGTAAAGGCTTAATTCCAAGATGCGGTATATCTATCCTTTAAGCGATTAAGCATGTGCACCACATTTTTTTGGCGAGCCTGAGATTTTTAAAGTCCTGTGGATACAGTGCAGTCAACTTCCTTTTGATCCAATTAACGACGTAATGGCTTAATTATAAGATGCAATAGATCTACCAAGTAAGCCTTTAAGCCGTGATGACACGTATATTTGGTGGGCCCAACCTATGTTGAAGGCTATGATTAAGTGCATGCATTTTATTTTTGATCAGACGGACGACATAATGGCTTAACTCCAAGATGCAGTTTATCCATCTTTCAAGCCATTAAGTCATGGTGACATCTGTCCCTGTGATGATGTAAGCCTTGTTTGCATAAAGTTGACCAAATATTAAAGTGCTGAAAAGTTCTGATCAATCCAACGGTTGAATTAAATACTTATAGCAGAGATGCGTGAGATCTAACAATCAAGCCATTAAGCCATTGTGCTACGTGTCCCAGTGGGTCCGATTTGAAGTCATAAGGAAGGAATTAAAAGGCAAGCATTTGAAGTTTGATCTAACGGCTGACTTAAAGACTTAAAGAAAAGATGTGGTTGATCTAACATATAAGCCATTAAGTCTGGCTAACGCGTGTCCTATCTGTAAAGTTATACCTACAGTCAGTAAAGTATTGGGTAAAGTAACCTATGGTCAAGTTAATAAGATCTGATGGTTAGCTTAAAGACGTATAGCAGAGATGCATGAGATCTAACCTATAAGCCATTTAGTCTAGCTGATGTGTGTCCAAAGTGAACAGTGGTTTTTATGAATTGTTGATAGCTACACGATAGACAAGAGATTATTGAAATCTACAGTCCTGATTTAAAGTTGTTCTTCGTGTTAAAATGGTTTCATTGTACCGTTGGGCCGCAAAAGTTCAAACATGGTTGAATTGATGACAGAATGTGTGGCCACCTCAGATGAAATTCAATGCAAAGAATTAATAGGATTGTGTATATGATGCATCAATTGAGTTTACAAATGCCATAACTGTTGAAGTAATTGGAGCAGAGCTGCGGTTGCAGTATTTTCAGGCTATGTTATGATTTGCAGAACGGGTAAGTTGTTCTGCGACTATATTCCTAAGCATTGTGAGTTATAATTGCAGTAGGGTTTTGAGTTCTGAGAAGTGAGTAGATTTTGTGGAAAATATGATATTGTTGATTAAGAAACCCTAATTCAAAAATGGCTCCTAGAAGAGATTTCAATGGAAAAATAGATTACCTAGAGAGAAATATATGTGATGATCTTTTACAACAATTTAAGGAATCCATGAATGATGCAACTAAACTCAAACAATTAGTGCCAATACATTCCCGTTTGAAAGTTGGAGAGGGCTTGTATGATAGGGATAGATGGGCATGAGATGCCAAGACTAGTGTAGCTTGTTTGGATCTGTTTAAGTTGGCTATTAGTCAGAGAAATGCTTTCGCTCCAAACAACAATATATGGAAATTCAATGTGTGAAAGTTAATAGTCCCTAGTTTTTTCATGGATACAAATTTATTGATCAAAATTGCCAATATATATGATAGTGTTACTAGGGTTTTGAGGGATATAAATGGAAATATACTGGTGAGCATCATAGTTGTAGAGTTGAGGGAGGTGTTCAAATTGAATGATCCCTCTGTCCAGATGGAAAATATTGATATTGATGTTTTCAAATAAGTATATGGAGCTCAAAGAAATTACCTCAGGAATGGGCCTTTGAAGGAATATTTTAACAAAATAGGAGGTTTGATTGTGGTAGGTCCCAGTACACCTGAACCTTTCAAATTAGACTATTTCATTTCAAGAGCCAAAATAATGTACAGTGCCCTGTGTCATATTTTTGGAGAGGATGAAGAAGTAGTAATGCATGTCCACTACATGTTTATGATGGTTCAAATCCTTCATCCACACTTGGCTGTCATTTTTTATTTTGCTACTCATATTGCTTAGTTAATTCATGAGGGTTTGATAGGTGTTAAAGAGGCCAAGGTAGTTAGGCCATTTGGATGTTACTCTATGTTGATGCATATGATATTATATAAGAATATGATTATTTTGGGGAGGAAATGGACCTAGTGAGACTTAAATATGATGAAGAAATGCATGTCCAATTATGGATTGCAGATTTGTCATGGGACATAAAGAATTCTAGTTTCATCACTTTTGATAGGTGCTTTGCCTCTAGAATTAGAGCATTGTTGTCCTTAGATAATCTAAGAAGTCACAAAGGCTTATTGTCTCTTTTAAGACCAAAGGAATATGCTAAAACTATTCTGATAGTGCACAATTGGGGTGACATCATCTTGTATCCTGTTTAAACTATTTTTAGAATTTATGGTTTTAGGGGAGTTCCAAATGTACTTCCATATTAGGTTCCCCTTAAGATAGGTGTTGTGGAAATACTCAGACAAATGGGTGGGCTGCAAGAGGAGGCATTAACAAGAAAAATGAAAAGCTTCATATTCACCACTATTACAATTGCACACCAATTCATTATCACCAAAGGGGGATGGACACATTTGCATAAGTACCTTGAAAATTATCAGATGGAAACATCAGTGATAAGATGTGTTGATAATGAAGGATTCATAAGTGAAATTTTTAGAAAAAGAACAAAGTGTTTAACATTAGAGCACCATTTTACTTTTCCCAAGGACATAATCACAAATGAGTACAACTTGCAAGAAAAAGAGATCAAAAAAGAAAAATGGTTAGTGTACAAGAAAAATTTATATTTTGTTCATCACTTTGATAAAGGATATGATCCTTTAAAAGTATTCATGCCCTGGGCCAAGAAGATAGAATCTTTAATGACAATGTTTGAGGATATTATGCAAGCTTTGAATCAAAAGAAAGAAAAGGTCATAGAAGAAGAGCCAGAGAAGGCTAAAGAAATTTTGAATAGGGATATTCCCACTAGAGGTATTCCACTAGGCAGGTATGTCTTGCAGTAGAAAAAGGGGTATAGTATGGTATTTCCAAGGACAGAGGCAGTTTCCACTTCAAAAGGAAAGATACCCTTAGAATTAGATGTACTATCATTACCATCTCCCAAAAGGAAAAAGATAGAAGAAGGGGGAAAAACACAAGAAGATATTTACTCCCCTTCCCAATCTCCCATGCACATGGATGAATAAAAAATTGTTGAGAAATTAGTATAGATGGGAAATATAGGGCATATTTTTGTAACATCTCAGGAGATGCAAGAAGGGATGCCAGAGGCTCCCAAACATGCAGAGATGGATTTGATGGTGGTTGAGTTTGTTGGTAGGGAATTGGATCCCATCACTAAGAAAGCTAGTGATGAATTTTTATCAGATGATAAATTTGTTAAAGCTAGGGCATTTGTTCAATTTCTCTAGAGAATTCACATTAATGAATTTAAAGAAAAGTGTCAGTAAAGACAGAAAGATCAACCTGATAAGGATAAGGATGAAATTGAAATAGAGGTAAAGCAGGAAATGATGGCCAAATTTGATAAAGTCACTCCTAAAGAAGGCCGAGAATTGGTTAGAAAATAAGGAGTCCTTATTATTTCAGAATGGGATTTAGCTGATGCCATAGTTTTTTATGTAATCATAAAAGAAACAAAACCAATGCACAATAATGAAGCAGAGGCTCAATGATAGGGAGACTCCTTGATAACCTTCAGATTTTTATTGAAATCTTCTTAGGTCTCCCCTAGGACCTCTAGGGATTCCTCAATCCACCCTCTAACACTTGGAAAGAACCAATTCTTGCCCTCCAACCAAGAGTCTACCTATCTTGACAGGTTCACCATTCTTGTGTTCTTCAAGAACATTACTCCCTTAATGAATCCAAGCCCTAATATTAGTTTTGGATTTGCAGGAGGGCCAGGGCTTCAATAAAATCCATTCTTGGATTGCAACCTAAGTTTGAAGCCACCAAGTTGAGCCATTTCTCCATCGCTTCCTTACTTCCTATCTTCTAGGCCTTGTAGCCTTTTCCACCAATTAGGCCTCCTAAAATGTAGGACAACACTTTTTCAGGGAAAAAACTTCAAAGGACCCCCAAATCTCTTTTGGCAGTTTGTAAGTAAAGCAAAAACCCACAAGGATTTTCTAGGTCTCAGGGTCTGACACTGTTCGTACACCCTGTTTCTAGAATATGGCTTCTTTCTTATTTTTGGACCAGTTTTAGGTCTTTGGCTTCAAAACTTGGTAAGCTGATATCTTGGGCACTCCTCCACATTATTGAATACCTACATAACATCAAAAATGACATCCATGGCCTTCTTGGCTCATGAAAATAACCTCCTGCAATTTAAAGCCATCTGCTACTTGATCTTCCTAACCGGGCTATTCATTTAGCTCGCCTAGGGCAAGATCCTAAAAATACTTGCAAGCACTTTTAGAGCTCATCTTTCCAGATTCTTGAAGCTCCATCGACCTAGTATCCATCCCCAAGTGGCCGTATAGAACCAATGGTGGAAAGTGGAGTTAGGTCTACATCTTTGCTTCTCAGTCAAAACTGGACAGCAAACAGTTTAAAGCAAAAGAATTTACAAACTACAAAAGAAAATTAACAACAAAACAAACTAGCTATTGGAAACACTTCACAAAATATGCACAAAGGATTCCATTGATAACAGTCACAATTTCAATCCACTTTCAACAACTTCCACCTTGTTTTCATTCAAACTCTCTGCTGTTCAGTACGTAGTCCGTACACAATAAATGTTGAACCCCCAAATTAGGGTTTTTCTCCACATATATACCCTACCTCAGATGTTTTAACCCTTGATTAAACTTCATCTATTCTAGATACTGAAATGCTTAAGACAACTCAAATGTTGTCAACAACTTTTGAAAAGTTGTTAATGTTGCTATGCAACAATTTTACATCTTTTTCACCATTTCACTTTCTTTATGTTTTAACCCCAATCTAGACTATCTAACCTTAGTTAGACCTCCTAGGGTATCCAAGGACCCTAAGGACCTCCATGACATCACCCTGACAATTGATGACATCATCAAGTATAGTTTACTAAAAGAGCCACAATGAGCTAATTTAACAAAATAGAGAGCTTGAATAAAATCTAACTTAACCATACTTGGTCCACATGACCTTATGTATTTACATTTCCCTAAAAGAGGGTCTTATACACACTCACACACCCAAAATTCCAAGAGGCCACCAACATACTAGTTTCTCAAGGGTGCTCCTGCACCATACTACCAAGGTTAAGAACTTAAGTCACCACCAGGGACAGGAGTTTAGGATCAATACCCAATTTCTTAAACTCATTCTCAGCTACCCAAGAAACCTCAGCTTCTGAATTTCCTGCCCACTAAATGAGATGCTCCATGTAGGTTCCCTACCTGGTCTTTTTCTTCACTCGAGAGCCTAAAATCTTCACTTCTATTGGTGATGGTGCAGGGGTAATCTGAACTTCTGTTGCTATTGCTTTACTATCTGACTGTAGCTCAGTATTTTCTGGTGTAGGTCCTTTATACTGGACTATATCCTGCACATTGAAAATAGGAGACATTGCCAAATCTGCTGGCAAGTCTAGTTTATAGGCATTGTGCCCAAATTTTGCAAGAATCTTGCAAAGACCAATCCTCCTCATTTGGAGTTTGGTGGGGACCCCCTTCTGCAACCTAGACTTGTTGAGATGCACCATCACAAGATCACCCACAACAAACTGAAGATCCCTTCTTCCTTCATCAACTTTGGCTTTTAATTTTTGTGTAGCCTCTTGGAGTTGCTTCTTAATTTGATCATGAACTTCCTTCATGGATTGAGCAAAATATTCTGCATATGCACTCCTTCCTTCTGCATTTTCCAAGTTTCTTAACTCCAACACACCTCTAGGGTGTAGCCCATAAACTATTTCAAAGGGGATTTTTCCTGTTGTCCTATTTGCACTGTCATTGTAGGCATATTCAGCCTGTGGTAACATCTGATCCCACATCACTCCATACTCCTTTGTCAAGCACCTAAGGATATTTCCTAGCACTCTATTGATCACTTTAGTCTGATCATCTATTTGGGGATGGTAGGCTGACCCAAATGATAGATTGGTTCCCAACCTTGACCACAAGGTATTCCAAAAATGACCCATGTATTTGACATCTCTATCAGATACCATGCTGATGGGTAAACCATGAATCCTTACCACTTCTTTAAAGAACAAATGAGCAATATGACTGGCATCATGGGTGGTTTTGCAAGCAATGAAGTGACTCATCTTGCTAAACCTATCTACCACCACAAATATACTATCCAAACTAGTCTTAGTTCTACGCAGCCCAACAATAAAATCCATACTGATACATTCCCAAGGCCTATTAGGAATGGGCAAGGGCTGATACAAACCTGCATTAGATGAGATACCCTTAGCTTTTTTCACAAATCAAACATTGCTCCACATATTTCCTGATGTCCTTCTGCATCCTAGGCCAATAATAGAACCTTTGCACTAGTTCTAGTGTCTTATTTAGGCCAAAATGCCCACTTAAGTTGCCATTGTGTTTTTCTTGAATAACATTCTCCCTCATAGATCCCTTGGGAACACATAACTGCCCTTCTCTAAGCAAGAGATCATTCTGAATTGTATAGTCTGCAAATTGACTATGGAAATGGTTCTTGAAGTCTTTACATACCTTGTATGCTTCTGAGAAGTCCTCATCCCCTTCATAAAGCTCTTTGAAGCTTTCTATGCCTATACTTTGCAGTTGCACTTCTTGAACTGTCAAGAGTCTCCTACTCAAAGCATCAGCCACTTTATTCAGCTGCCCTTTCTTATGTTTTATAGTAAAGGTATAGGCCTAAAAATATTCCATCCATTTAAGGTGTTTGTTGCTCAACTTCTCCTAAGAATTGATAAAAATCAAAGCTTTATTGTCAGTATAAACTACAAATTCCTTTGGCAACAAATAGTGCCTCCATTTCCTTAAGGCTTGCACCAATGCATATAACTCTAGGTCATAAGAAGAGTACCTCTTCTTGGCCTCATTCAAATTCTCACTATAAAATGCCACTGGCCTATTCTCTTGATTCAATACTGCCCCAACAACTACACCACTTGCATCACATTCAAGGGTGAATAATTTGTCAAAATTTGGCAAGACCAAAATAGGTTGTGTTGCCACTCTCTTCTTCAATACTTTAAAACCTCTACCAGCCTTTGGAGTCCATTTGAATTTGGTTTTCACTCCTCCCTTAATTGTATCTAATACTAGTGCACATATTTCACTAAAGCCTCTAATGAACTTCCTATAAAATTGTGCAAGTCCATGAAAACTTCTTACCTCAAAATTGCATGTAGGGGTAGGCCAACTTAATATTGCCTCAACCTTGCTAGGATCCATCTTCAAGGTTCCTTGTGACACCACAAAACCAAGATAGATCAACTCATGTTCCATAAATTCACACTTTTCCAAGTTAATGGATAGCTTCTCCTCATGAAGTTTCTTCATCACAATCTGTAAATGTTGGAGGAGTTCTTCCTTGGTCTTACTAAAAATTAGGATGTCATCTAAGTACACAACTACAAATCTGCCTATGTAGTCCTTCAACACCTCATTCATCAACCTCATAAAGGTGCTTGGAGCATTGCTAAGAACAAAGGGCATGACCAACCATTCATAGAGCCCTTCTGTTGTCTTGAATGCTGTCTTCCATTCATCCCCCTCTTTAATTCTGATTTGATGGTATCCACTCTTCAAATCCAATTTGGTGTAGTACCTTGCTCCTCCCAAACAGCCCATAAGATCTTCAATCCTAGGAATGGGAAATTGGTATCTCACAGTGATCCCATTAATTGCTCTTGAGTCTGTACAAATCCTCCACTTGCCTCCCTTCTTTGATGCTAGAACCACTGGCACTGCACATGGGATAATGCTTTGCCTGATTAGACCTTGGTCCAAAAGTTCTTGCACTTGTTTAGCTATCTCCTTGTTTTGGTCAGGAGTCACCTTGTATGTATCCTTTTTTGGTAGAGATGCTCCGGGTATGAAGTCAATCTGATGACTGGTGGAGATTTGATTTTGAACAGTTGATTGATTGTATGTTTGTCATTGATGACAACATATAATACACAACAAAACTTTGTATATGTAGTTATCCATATGATGACATGAAGACTTGCATGGATAGATACATGTTGTTGACATGTTTATTATGCTATGTTCATACACGTAGACCTAGATATGATGTTTCAGTAAAGATATGTAATCCTATTAGTAACGGTTACAGTTTTGGAGGAATAACGGTTTAAGGCCGACGTATGTAATGTGTTTATTGAGTTGTGCCTATCTTTAGAATATGTGTGTGTATATTCATGATGAGTTATGAGTTTTTTATATTAATCTAAAGGTGCCAAATGTATTTCAAGAAGATTGCAAAGTTATGATTAAATTGGTGAAGCCGACTTAGTGAAGCGACGCATCTATTCAGTTTATACTTGCGCGGTTGTAATTATGCTTGCGCACTTAGTAGAGCCAACAAGGATGTTAAGAAGAGTTCTCCTATAGGTCCCATGATCTCATACTTGGTGTATATACTTATAGAAGGTCATTTGTGATAAGAAGAGTTGCGAAAGCCAGAGATAAGAAAAGCAAAGTAGAGTGTTAAAGCAGCAGAGCTATATTTATCATATGTTGATAATATAGATATTGAAGTAGAAGCTTTCAGAATATAGAGAAGATTATTGTAATGCTTTACAAGAGGTTAAAGCATCGGCACATAAAAGGAACTGATCAGACAAGCAGTGTCACAAATAGCAGTTCACCTTGTCGATACAATGTGTATCAAATAACCAGAAGGTTGTAGCCTTCACCACTTGGACAGTGAGTCCACCACCCCTAACAGGGTTATTGTAAAAGACTCCTAACAGGGTCAGACCCTTAACCAGGTCACTATAC
>MU223167.1:131789-155571 GCA_018584345.1 Thuja plicata | reverse complement strand
TTCTGTATGTAATTATCCATATGATGACATGAAGACTTGCGTGGATAGATACATGTTTTTGACATGTTTATTATGCTATGTTCATACACACAGACCTAGATATGATGTTTCAGTAAAGATATGTAATCCTATTAGTAACAGTTACAGTTCTGGAGGAATAACGGTTTAAGGCCGACATATGTAACGTGTTTATTGAGTTGCGCCTATCTTCAGGATATGCATATGTATATTCATGAAGAGTTATGAGTTTTTGATATTAATATAAAGGTGCCAAACGTATTTCAAGAAGATTGCAAAGTTATGATTAAATTGGTGAAGCCGACTTAGTGAAGCGACGCGTCTATTCAGTTTATACTTGCGCAGTTGTAATTATTCTTGCGTGCTTAGTAGAGCCAAAAAGGATGTTAAGAAGAGTTTTCCTACAGGTCCCATGATCTCATACTTGGTGTATATACTTATAGAAGGTCATTTGTGATAAGAAGAGTTGCGAAAGCCAGAGATAAGAAAAGCAGAGCAGAGGGTTAAAGCAGCAGAGCTATATTTATCATATGTTGATAATATAGATATTGAAGTAGAACCTTTCAGAATATAGAGAAGATTATTGTAATTCTTTACAAGAGGTTAAAGCATTGGTGCAGAAAAAGGAACTGATCAGACAAGCAGTGTCACAAACAGCAGTTCACCTTGTTGATACAGTGTGTATCAAATAACCAGAAGGTTGTAGCCTTCACCACTTGGATAGTGATTCCTTGGATAGTGAGTCCACCACCCCTAATAGGGTTATTGTAAAAGAATCCTAACAAGGTTAGACCCTTAACCAGGTCACTATACTACTGCATTGTAATGAAAAACTCCTAATAGGGTTGTATGATCTCTTAACAGGGATTACTACAAACAGTATAGTTCTTTGTGGGTACTAATTCCCACCGGGGTTTTTACCATTTGGTTTCCCCATAACCAAATTGATGTGTTGTGTAATTTGTTATCTGAATGTGCATTTGATTTATATCAATCTAGATTAATAAGTACAAAGGATTTAAAGTTGTTGATAACTGATTCACCCCCCCTCTCAGTTATCCCTGAAGTATTCTAACACTTATGTCTCTTGGAGGTGGTAACATAGCTGGTGTCCCATCACTAACTATGTCTTTAAAATCTTTCAAAAAATCTTGCACTTCCTTTGGTAATGGTGTTTGTTCCACCTTCTTCTCTTCACTAGGCTTAAGCATGATAGCATAGTGTAATCCTTCTCCACTCTTTACTGTCTGAAAATACTCTTTACCTCCCTGCAATAAGACATTACACTCAGCTAATGTAGATCCCTCATCATCCACAAGTGACTGCATTTTATAGGTGACCCCATCTTTCTTGAAAGAATAAGAAATTTTCTCTCCATCATGAATTGTCTTCCTATCAAACTGCCATGGCCTACCTAAGAGTAGGTGGCATGCATCCATTGGGAGTACATCACACAAGATTCTATCCACATACTTTCCTATTGAAAAATTAACCCATGCTTTCTCATTAACAAGAACATGCTAACCCTTGTTCAACCATGTCATTCTGTATGGGTTTGTATGGAGTATTTTTGTCAATCCTAACTTGCTGACTGCCTCCTCTAATATAATATTATCAGTAGACCCCGAGTCTATGATCATCTTGCAAAATTCCCCAAGAATCTTGCACTTTACTATGAATAGTGCCCTCCTTTGCTTGGCTTCTTCTTTGATTGGCTCTTTAATGAGTATTCTCCTAATAATAAGATTATCCCCACTTTCTGAATCAAGGTTGATTTCAGGGGCTTTGTCACTGCTATTATCCTCTTGAACAATGTAATTTACTCTTTTCTCACCATGTGAGCTAGAAGCTTTCTCTGGGCATCTATAGGCTAGATGGCCTAGTTGGTTGCAATGAAAACACTTCATGTTTACAAAGTGTGAGGCTCTTCCTGAACCTCCAAATCTACCTCTTCCTCCACCTTGGAATCCTCTTCCTCTACTCATGCTGCCTCTACCACTGGTCTCACTGACTATCTCAGTCAATTTAGCTTTACCTTGGGACCTATAGTCACTGCCTCTGCCTACAAAGCTACCTCTTCCTCTATTTTCCTTACCCCTACCTCTTCCTCTAGAGGTCTCATCATGTTTTCTCTTGCTCTTTTCTTCTATATTTAAAGCCATTTGATAGCATTGTCTCACACTTGTTAAGGTAGCAAGACTCATCTCATCTTGTATAGACCACTTGAGCCCATTTTGATATCTGGCTAATCTAATGCTTTCATCCTCCACTATCTTGGATCTTAAACATAACTTATGAAACTCCTCTATATATGCTTGGACTTCAAGGTCTTTTTTCCTGAGGTTTTGTCTCTTTCTATGCATTTGAACTTCATAGTCATCTGGGAGATAAGTTTGTTTCAGCTTAGCCAACATACCCTTCCATGAAACAATAGGACTCTTTCTCTCTTTCTCCCTCTCATTCTAAACATATTTCCACCAAGTAAGTGCTGGTCCTCTCAATCTAGACTTAGCCACCTTCAAATTTTGAGCATCTGTCACTCCATCACACTCAAAGTGATTCTCAAGACTGTCTATCTAGTCCAAAACTAAATCAACATCCATTTGTCCACTAAACAGTGGCACACCCTCCAAGGCTTTACCACTTAAGGCTTTGAGTTCCTTCAAGAAGGGTTCCTCTAGTAAGATCAGATCAGGGGTAGGTGCTTCTTCATCTTGGTCCCACTCCTTCTCCTTAGCTTCTTTTTCCTCTTTCTGGTCTACCTTGTCCTTTACTCTATCTGCCTTAGCTCAGACTTCATCCAAGAGTTTCTCCATTTGAGCCAATCTCTCTCTCAGCAACTTGTTATCCTCTTCTTATTCTTCAACTTTCTTGACCAATTCAGCATTGGTCACCATCCTGCTAGATGCACTAGATTCCTCACTTGAATCCTTGGTCTGCAACATCCACTAGCTGCACTACTTCTTCTCCCAAATCTTAAACTTGGGCTCTGATACCACTCTGATAGGGAGACTCCTTGATAACCTTCAAAGTTTGCTTGAACTCTTCTTAGGCCTCTCCTAGGACCTCTAGGGCTTCCTCAATCCACCCTCTAACACTTGGAAAGAACCAATTCTTCCCCTCCAACCAAGAGTCTACCTATCTTGACAGGTTCACCATTCTTGTGTTCTACAAGAACATTCCTCCCTTAATGACTCCAAACCCTAATCTTAGTTTTGGATTTGCAAGAGGGCCAAGGATTCAATCAACTCCATTCTTGGATTTCAACTTAGGTGTGAAGCCACCAAGTTGAGCCATTTCTCCATCGCTTCCTTACTTCCTATCTTCTAGGCCTTGTAGCCTTTTCCACCAATTAGGCCTCCTAAAATGTAGGACAACACTTTTTCAGGGAAAAAACTTCAAAGGACCCCCAAATCTCTTTTGGAAGTTTATAAGTAAAGAAAAAACCCACAAGGATTTTCTAGGTCTCAGGGTCTGACACTGTCCGTACACCCTGTTTCTAGAATATGACTTCTTTCTTATTTTTGGACCAGTTTTAGGTCTTTGGCTTCAAAACTTGGTAAGCTGATATCTTGGGAACTCCTCCACATTATTGAATACCTAAATAACATCACACATGATATCCATGGCCTTCTTGGCTCATGACAATAACCTCCTAAAATATAAAGCCATCTGCTACTTGATCTTCCTAACCGGGCTATTCATTTAGCTCGCCTAGGGAAAGATCCTAAAAATAATTGCAAGCACTTTCAGAGCTCCTCCTTCTATATTCTCAAAGTTCCATGGACCTAGTATCCATCCCCAAGTGGCTGTATAGAACCAATGGTGGAAAGTGGAGTTAGGTCTACATCTTTGCTTCTCAATCAGAACTGGACAGCAAACAGTTTAAAGCAAAATAATTTACAAACTACAAAAGAAAAGTAACAAAAAAACAAACTAGCTATTGGAAAAAATTCACAACATATGCACAAATGGATTCCACTAATAACAGTCACAATTTCAATCCACTTTCAACAACTTCCACCTTGTTTTCATTCAAACTCTTTGTTGTTCAGTATGCAGTCCGTACACAATAAATGTTGAACCCCCAAATTAGGGTTTTTCTCCACATATATACCCTACCTCAGATGTTTTAACCCTTGATTAAACTTCATATATTCTAGATACCGAAATGCTTAAGACAACTCAAATGTTGTCAACAACTTTTGAAAAGTTGCTAATGTTGCTATGCAACAATTTTACATCTTTTTCACCATTTCACTTTCTTTGTGTTTTAACCCCAATCTAGACTATCTAAACTTAGTTAGACCTCCTAGGGTATCCAAGGACCCTAAGGACCTCCATGAAATCACCTTGATAGTTGATGACATCATCAAGTATAGTTTACTAAAAGAGCCAAAATGAGCTAATTTAACAAAACAAAGAGCTTGAATAAAATCTAACTTAACCATACTTGGTCCACATGACCTTATGTATTTACATTGCCCTACAAGAGGGTCTTACACACACTCACACACCCAAAATTCCAAGAGACCACCAACATACTGGTTTCTCAAGGGTGCTCCTGCACCACTTAACAAGCCTCTATAGGTGTTAAATTCAGTGAAGACCATGCAGTATTGGTAATGTGGTTGTTAAAGAAGAAAGAAAATAGGAAAACTAATGGAAATGATCAGGCTGAGCATTCATGCAACTTATTAGTAAGAAGAGTTGAAAAAACTATAGGGGTGGAGGCAGAAAGCCTAACATTTGAATCTGCAAAGTTCAGTTTAAAGGTAGCAAAGGAAAAAGAAGAGGAAATTCAAAGCTTGAGAACTAAGTTAGAAACAGTTTTGAAGGATTATAATGAGGAAAAGGTGAAGTCTTTGGAGAAAGACAAGAAAATTGCTATACTAGAGGGAAAATAGTTAGATCAATTTTCTCCTCAAAGGATGATAGCAAAACATCCACATCAGCCTTCTTCCTCCAGTCCAATTATATCTTTTCCTCCATCCCCTATGCCACCTAGCCCTGCAACATGAATAGACTTAGATTCCGAAAGAGACAGAATGATTGCTGAAAGGACTAGGTTGGAAAGAAATAAGAAAGAAGTGGGAGGAAGAAATCATAAAGTTCAAGGAAGCACGAGAGTCGGTGAAAGAAAAATATACATATAAAATTAATGCCACATTTATGCATTTTGATGATGATTTGAATCCTCCTTCCATTTACTTATAGGGTAAGAAAATTATGAGCATACTAGATGATTTCAATGTAGACAAAGATAAGTGGGACCCAATTATGGATAGATGGAGAGGAAAGAGGGAAAAATTGAAGCATTTTTATTCCATGTCCAAGGAGGAGAATAATGTGGACATTGTGCTAGCTACCACTTATAAATGTTTTGAACTATTGGTAGATTTGGACATAAAGAGGAGCATCATCCTAAAAAAGGTAGAAACATTGAAGAAGGAATACTCAAAGGACCATTATGAGATGATCACAAATCTATTCAGGAAAAGTGGTGAGATAAAGAGATAAGCCCTATGGATGATTCAAATGAATGATGAATAGGCAACAAGGACAAACAGTATTATCACTTTGGAAAGTACACTTTTGTTTGTTCAAACGGTTGAAATTATCAACAAAGCCAAGTTGTATTTTGAATTTTGGAAAGAGGAAATTGAGAAGGAAAAGGTCAGCTGGGATGAGTTGAACAGAAAAAAGGATGAGGTCATCAGTTTCCCTTGGTCGAGTGATGAGGTGTTCACCTCCTGGAAAGAAAAATACAATGCAGTTAACCAAGGAGAAGATGATGTGGTGTAAAAGGAACAAGTGGCATTACTTCCCAACATTTTGAACAAGACAGGTAAAGGCAAAAGATCTTACATTGGAAGACCAAAGCAACAAACTCCAGTGGCAACTTCTGAACAAATCTAAAGCAGTTGTAGTAACCAGGTGGTCAGAAAATAAAGTACTTAGGAAAATCTTGTAACAAAGTGGTTATCACTTCACTCATTATTTTGTGTTTTGTAAGAGCCATGTATTTTTTCCTCATTCCAATTGATTTGTAGCTAGTTTCAATCCTATTCTATAAAAGGATTCCCAAGATCATTGGAAGGGGCTAGAAAATTGGGTATTGTAAACATATTGTAAATTTTTTAGTCAAGGGAATATAACAAAAATTGTACTAGATTAGTTTGAAGATTAGAAATAAAGTTCAAGGTCTATAGCATTTTATTCACGTGGCTATCTTTGATTACATCCTGTAAATAGAAGTGTGATTCTATATACTTAATACAAAGATCCTGGTTCCAATCTCTCTTGTGGTGTTCATTTGATGAGTCATGAATTTTCCAATTTATTAGCTAGATCTTATCTGTGTGTATGTAGTTGTTTTAGAGTTTTGATCAAGGATCAAATTAAATGATGCTCTAATTGATACATAGACTAATCTGGGTATGCAATAGGATTTCATAAGTAGTATGGGTTTGAGATAATTGTCTTCATGGCCTGGAATCTTTGATACTAATTAACTTTTGTACATTGTGTTTATTTTAAGAGTATAGCCCAATGGGTAAGGCATTGATCTGAGACTGATAGTTCTTATATTTTGACATCTCTAGTTATAATTTGGCTATAATTCTGCACATATAGGCATAAAATCCAATACGTCTTATAGTTTCACAAGTTTTTTAATGTTCTATTCATCTCATGCTCCATTTCATGGTTGATGTTCAATGGATAATTAGTCATTTATCTAGTATCTCCTGGTTATGTTGAGCCTGTGTGAGATTCCTGCTTGATTGACATCTTAAGGAATATTTGTAGGTGTTAAAGGGTGTCCCCCCTTGGTTTAGCAGAACCTAAAGTGTATAAGTATGGTAGGCATGCTTTTCAGTTGGTCCTTTTCATTATATTGATAAATAGTTGGAGTTGGCTTCTCTTTAAGATCCTGTCATAAAGTGAAAAAGGTTGTTGTCTAATCATTACAGCATAAAAAGGAACCAAAAAAATGGAGACTCTAATAGGGAATGTGAATTAAGTTGTAATAAATGATGTAAGGCTTCTCAAGTTGAGCTAGACTCCTGGCCTTCTTACTTATTTTTACCAGTTAGTTGACCATTAAAGTAGAAAGTTATCATTTATTGTCCTAGGGATCTATTTTACTATAGAAAATTAGTTGGTATTTGCTGACCCCCCTGTTGTTATCTGCTAATTTGTGAAGTCCTTTTATAGTACAATTTGTATTACTCAGAGACTATATTTTCCCAGCTAAGTGTTGGGTGGCGACTCAAAGAAAATCTCTGCATCAGTGCTGAGTTATAAATAATTTTACACATGCTATCTAAATATGAGTTATAAGTGTACTAGATCTAGGATGAAGAATAATCCTGAGGATAATTTGGAAGGAAAAATCCCATCAACTTCCAGAGCTAGGCGACCAATGAATGAAAGTGCTGATAGGACTATTCCTCAAACTTGGAGGTAGAAGAGGAACACCAGGGTGGAGAATTCCATTCCACCTAATCTGGAAGAAGATGTACCAGAAGTTCATGTGGGTGTAGATTTGGGATTGGGTGTGTATGGTGACTACTATTCTCAAAGTGAGAGAGATGAAAATGGACCAAGATATGCCAGGAAGGTGGTCCATAGTGATCCCCATGGACATGAACGAAGGTCTAGAAGAAAAATTAGAGGTGATAAGAATAAGAATGCCCCTAGTGCTCCAAGATCTCCCTCATCACATAGGCCTTGAGCCCACACTCACAAAAGAGAACTATCCATCATGGAAGAAACCTTTGAATCTGAAACGACTCTCCCAGATTCTGAGGAAATTTTTGAAGAAGTTGGTGAACTGGAAAGGAAAATTTGTGAGTAGATTGCCATAAGAGAAAGAAGAGAAAAGGAGAAAGAGGATATGATCAGACATGCTCAGATCAAATCCGAACAATTAAAAAGGAAACTGCAAGATTTAGAGGCAATCAATTCCACTGCTGCACCTGAAAAGATTGAATATGAACCAGTTGTCCAGAAATTGTATGATACACAAGATCCTAAGGACAAGGGTAAGCATAAAGTGGTAGGAATTGAAATAAATGAGCCTATGAATAAAGGAGGTCTAGTTGATCCAATGACCAAATTAGATAATAATTTAGAAAGAGCTAAAAGGGAGAGGGAGATTATAGCCAAGGAGCTAGAGAAAGCAGAATTGGAAGCTTCAACTATAGAGATGAAAAAGAAAATTGATTTTCTCAAACAGACCTCTAGTCCTTATCCTATTATTAATACAAATGCTGAGGTACCTCTGAATTCAAGAACAAATATCCGACCACTAGCTGGAGTGGGAAATGCTACCACATCAAATGTTGCATCATCAAATTCTAAAGGTACTAATTCAACCTAGAAGACACCTGTCTATGCAAAAAGGTATAGGAAATTTATTTTCCTTGGTATTTCTGGTTATCCTAATGAAATCCCAAGAGAAATTAGGGATAAACTTCCAAAAATTGTTGGTAACAATGTTATAACATGTGAAGAGCATTTGAAAAAATTTATTGACACGATGGATGAATATGAAATTGGACATGATGATGTGATGATGAAATTATTTGTTCAATCACTAACTGAGGATGCCAGAGACTGGTTTAGAGGGTTGCCCCATGATTGTATTAGATCCATGGATGAAATGAAAGAATTTTTCAGAGATCAATATGTGGATAAGACCAATGAAGGCTTCATGTTGAGTGAGTTCAACAATATAAAGAAGAACTCAAATGAAGAGGTGGTGGAATTTAACATCAGATTATAGAGAGCAATGCACAAATTGTTTCAAGTGATGAGACTAGATGATAAGGTATGTCTCACAACTTATTTAAATGTTTTCGATGCAAGATGGGTTACCTCTTAAGAGATAAGAATCCTAGGAATATTAGAGAAGCATATAAGATTGCAGTAAACATTGAACAAACAAAAGAGTCTCAGGGAAAGTGGGTAGGAGAGAATATTGGAAGCCAACAAGGTTCAATAAGAAGGAGTCAAACAAACCTGCAAATGATAAACCTAAATAAAATTATAGTCTGAAACAGATCCTAAATGCTCAGAAAGATTTAAAGTTTGGAGAGAATAAGAACAATAAGGCTCCAAATAATGAAAAACCATCCTATGGCAATTATAATAGACAACCTAGGATGCATAACTATCCTTATACCACCCAAGGGAAAGATGGGAAGCCTATTCTCCCACATCAAAAGGATAAGTCTGATGACAAGACCCCTGACCCCTTACATAAAACTACTATAAATATGTGTAATGATAATCCTTGGTGCATGGCTTGCCAATCTCCTCATTATCCTGAGTATTGTGTCATAGCTGCAATAATATCTAAAAATGAAGAGCTGGAAAATTAGGTATTGTAAACATATTGTAAAGTTTTCAATCAGGGGAATATAACAGAAATTGTACTAGATTAGTTTCAAGATTAGAAATAAAGTTCAAGGTCTATATCATTTTATTCAGGTGGCTATCTTTGATTACATCTTGCAAACAAAAGTGTGATTCTATATACTTAATACAAAGAGCCTGGTTCCAATATCTCCTGTGGTGTTCATCTGATGAGTTATGAATTTTCAAATTCATTAGCATATCGATGTGTATGTAGTTGTTTTAGAGTTTTGATCAAGGATCAAATTAAATGATGCTCTAATTGATACATTGACTTATCTGGGTATGCAATAGGATTTCATAATTAGTATGGGTTTGGGATAATTGTGTTCATGGCCTGGAATCTTTGATACTAATTAACTTCTGTATATTGTGTTTATTTTAACAGTATCGCCCAATGGGTAAGGCACTGATCTGAGACTGATAGTTCTTATATTTTGACATCTCTAGTTATAAGTTAGCTATGTTTCTACACATATATACATAAACTCCAATACTTCTTATAGTTTCACAAGTTTTGTTATGTTCTATTCATCTCATGCTTCATTTTATGGTTGATGGTCAATGGATAATTAGCCATTTATCTAGTATCTCCCAGTTATGTTGAGCCTGTGTGAGATTCTTGCTTGATTGAAATCTTAAGGAATATTTGTAGGTTTTTAAGGGTGTACCCCCCTTGGTTTAGCAGAACCTAAAGCGTAGAATTATGGTAGGCATGCTTGTCAGTTGGTCCTTTTCATTATATTGATAAATAGTTGGAGTTGGATTCTCTTTAAGATCATGTCATAAAGTGAAAAGGTTGTTTTCTAATCATTACAACATAAAAAGGAACCAACAGGTGCCAAATCTCATGGAATATTTGTCAACAGGCTCATTTAGTATTTTCTTAATAGCCTCTGAAGCAACATCAATATATAATTCATAGTCCATCAGAGGTAGCCATATTGTCCTCAGATCTACTACTTTGATTAAAGTTGTATTTGTGTCTACTACAAAACAAATATCATCTTTGTATTGTTCAACTAATTGTATAGGAATTATGGATCTCTTTTCCATCCTAGCTTTGAACTTAGTAAAATATTCATTCATAACAGGTTCAAAGTTCTTCACTAGAATTGTAATCATCTCATCGACTTGTATTGTAATAGGTCTATCTAATTTCCACTTTACTTTACCGATTGAAGGAAAGAAATTCTGAAAGTAGAAGAATATGCAAAGTAGTAATGAACTGAACTTACATGTATTTGAATTGGCTGATCTAATGGTTCTCATATTTTCTTCTAGTTGCCTCTATAAAAGCTCAGAAAGATCAAGTTGTAGACCTTTCTTAACAATTTTGTAAGCTATGCCAACAACTCCACATGGTATGATGTTCGGTCTGCTAAAATGGAATATCCTATAACCAATGGCATAAGAACCAAACCTCAGTTCAGGATCACTGATGCAGTTAATCTTCAAACCTCTACCATCCCACTCGGCTACTGGTAGCTTTTCTAACTCAGTTCTTGGTAGGTGCCTTAGGGCTTTGGATTTTTAGATATAGGATATCTTGTTACTGCATGAATTACATCTCTGGTTATCTTCTTGGGCTCATCCATCCAGAGCTTTCCATCGTGTACTCTGCTTAGAAAAATGCGGATCCATTCATTGTGAAAGACCTTTGGAAAATTTAGGGCATTAGTTAACCCTTTAACCTCTAAGTGTTTGTGATCTTCCTTCAACTTCCCATTTGTGCATAATGATTGATATGTGGCCATAAGCTCAGAGGCTTTGATTTCACTTATTTTTTAGTGTATGTTGTATGTACGTACGTCTTGCACTAGCAAAACCCTATGCAGGATAGGAAAGAATGTGCCTTTATCATCTGGTTGTGCTGAAAACTATGGATGGATCTTGCAGTTTCGTTTCGTGCAAGTGGAGTTCTTCACCAAAATAACCTTTTTATCGTTATCTAGTTTTGCTTTAATCATTTGAGATGAAGATGTCATGACCTCTATTTTAGGGTTTCCATAAAAAATGCTCGAATAACTCGGTGAGGGAAGAATGTGTAGTGACTAACCTTTGTGTGCTACAAAATGTGCTTAAATATTTGAAGAATGCTCAAAAATTCTCTACTGCAACTTAGATCTCTTTACTTTTTTCTTCTCTGTGGTCACGTTGTGAACAAATGAGTTCATGTCGACCAAATATATAGAAAATAATATAGGGTGGTGCAATAAATTCTCTTCACCAACCATTCGGTGGACAAACATTACGCTTAGTTAACATTGACAATATTTCAGCTTGGTGAGTATACCATATACTCGGTTACCATAGTAACTCGATTGTCTTCACATTTTCACCGACTGGCAGTTCTAACTTGATACATATTAACTGACTCAACTAGATCATAGTAATAAAAAATATAATACCATAGTGCATCTTTATTCATGCTAATATGGCATTTCTAAAATGAATACAGGAACTAACGTATGATATAGCATTTCAAAACATAGCTCTATACCTGCTTGTATTGCTCAGTTGGAGATGATGGAACCACCTAATCCATTAGATGAGGTGTCACTGACTGTTGTGCTTGGTCCTGCATTATCATTTGATTATTTCCTCCACATTTGATTTCTAATCTTTACAATTTCCTCAATTGTATTTTCATTCCCATAAGTGTTTATTCAGTCTGCACAATCTCTGCTTAAGTGACTAACTTTGTGACAGTGGGAGCATGCCATACCATAGTTTGACCAATTCCTAGACTTGGTCCACCATTGTCTCATAAAATTTTATGCTATATGTCCATATTTACCACATGTTTCACAACTACTCCAAGTGTTATAATCCCATGTATAAGCATTTGCTTGTCTTCTCGGTTGATTTTCTGTTTCTTGTCCTTTAGGCTTCCATATTTGCTTTGTGTTTCTTCTGCATGCTTGTGATGTATGACCATGCATGTTGCAATTTTGATAGTATTTATCCATGTATGGTTTCTTCTGTGGTTTTTTAAACTTGGATCTACATTCATGTGCCTGATGTCCATGCTTATTATAGTTATAGAAAATACCATTGAATTTAGGAGGGTTTCTAGGAATACTGTTTGCTTTGCTTCTGACAACATTTGATGTGTGACCTAGTTTTCCATAGTGATTGCAAGAGGGCTTCTTAGGCTTAGGGCTTGAGTATACATTCCTTTATTCAGCTTGATTTGATGATTCTCCTTGCTTGGTATACCCTAATCCGGTAATGTTATTCAGTCTTCTTTGATAGTTCATAAATTCATCCATTCTCTTAGTGCTTTCTTCAGATCTCTTAATCACTTCATTATGTTGTTGTAAAATCTTCACTTCATTTCTCAGTTTTTCATTTTCTTCTTTCATTACACCAATATCATCTATTCTTCTTGCAAGTTAAGTATTCACTCGATTAGCCTTATGATTCATAGAAACCACTTGATTGGTGATCTCAAAGTAATGTTTAGTAAGTCCTGATATCTCAGTTTATTTCTCTTATAACTTTTCAGTCATCTATCTTCTATCATCAACAACCATGTTTCTATCTTGTTCAAATTTCTTTGCATCATTCAAGACTTCAACCATTCTAACCATTTATGTGTCTTGACTAATCTGCAGTGCTTTCACTCGTTCAGTAAGTTTTTGATTGCTTTCATATAGATTTGATATGATTCCTTCAGATGCATCAGATATGCTACCAGATTTAGATCCAGATGTATCAAATTTAGGTCATGAATCTCTTCTTCATGATAATCAATCTCATGATAGTGAAGTGCCATGTACTTTATCTTAATCAACATCTCCCTGAGTTTCTCTTTGGCTCCTTGATTTGTTTGACATAGATCTGCAGCTTTAACTTCTTATTTTCAATAGTTTTGTCAAGTGTATACCTTTCCATTGTAATATCTTTTCTCTTTAGTTATTAAACCTTCAAAATAAGAGAACTAGCTCTGTTACCAATTGTTGGGATAATGGAGAGGTGTGTACTGAGAGGGGAGGGGTGAATCAGTACCCTTAAAAACTTTTAATTAATTCTTTGTAACCACTGTTATGTATTAACCGACTGAGTAGATCACATACACAAAACATATAGTATCACTGTTGAAATGTAAATGCATGTAAAGTAAACAATACACATACATAAAATTAAGTACTCATGACTAGTATTTTGGTATCACAGAAAACCCTTGTTAGAAGGTAAAAACTACGGTGGGGATGAGACCCACAAAACTTCACTACTGCAGAATAAAGTTAGCCTTCTAAAGATTTACAAAGAATTATCACTTTTGATGATCTTACCCTATTAGGAGTAACAATGAGATTGATTAGATCTACCTCGTGTGAGGATTTTTCAACACAATATATGTTAGAGAGTAACATAAGTTTGATCTGAAAATTTTACAATCTCAATATTGTTGATACAGATCCATTATGTTCATACAAAAATATATCACCTCAATGTGAATGATAATACCTTCTGCATTGTTCTTCTCAGTAGCCTTGCCTTGGTTCTGTAAACTAATTATTGCAATGTAGTCTTTGTCCTTAAAATCCTTGTCTGATTCTGATGTCTATAGTATGGAGGCTACTTGATCATTTCTTGATCAACATACATTACACAATTTGACATCTATACATTTATATATCAAATAATATGACCTAATTAGGGCTTAACAATTACATCCTTACCCTAAGATCAATGGTGTACAAAATTTACCTTGATCATCTACACATATGAGACATAAAAAATCAAAGTTGTAAATTTGTAATTAATGTCCTCCTCAATCGTGTAAATCGTTATCTAGGTCAGCTAAAAAGTTGTTACATAGAATGATGTGCCATAAAAAACTTTTAGGTGGTCTTTGTTCCAATCGGTTATTGTTGTCTCTTGGTGCTTGGTGTTGTCTATGTATCTCAGTTATATTGGTGTTCGGTTATGCTGTGTAGCTCAGTGTTGTTCACTGCTTGGTATAGTCTATATACTTGGTAATCACTATGCTCGGTTAACTCAGGGCATGATTAGTGCTCTCGGTTAACTCTGTACTTTGGTGATTATACTGACTGTCTTGTTTGTGACTCTATTACTGACTATTCATTATGTCTTCTTGATAGCTAATGAAAAATTCAAAGTGCAATTGGAGTAACACTAATTTCATATGTATTTGATGTTGTAATACTAATATATGTCTATACTTCCTGTGATTTGCATGATTTTATTGAATAGTTGTCTTTGTTTAAGCTTTTATACTCATTTGGATTGGTTGTTAAGGACATTTCAGTCCATCACTTTGTAAGGTAGAGTGTCAAACTAGTTTAAGGTTTCATTCAAGGAGAGAATTAGATCCTTAAGGTAGTTTTAGTGAGTAAAGGGTTGTAAAACATTTGATGGTTATTTATGTTTGTAAGAAGTATGAATGGATTATATAAGGCATAGTTTGACTTAGTGATCATTTACAGGATTTACATTTGATATATATTTGTTATTGAAGGTCTTTTCATATTAAATGAGTCCATGCCGGTTGGATAAAGCATTGGTCTGATATATTAGATTATGTGGTTCCCATCAAATCCTTATACAAATTGTTATCATTTACATTCTATGTTACATCTATTATGCTGACCTGTTGAAGAACTACTAAATATTTAGGGCAGAAGTTAGGTACACCCATCTGAACTTGTGGAGCTCAAAGTGAAGGAGGATTTAATCCTTGTTAATTGGACTTATTTCTTAACATAATCAGAAATTGGGTTTCATAGAGTCATGCATTGCTGTTATATAAGATTTTGCAAGAAAAAGCTACAACACACTCAAAAGTGTTAAATATTTATTCTATTTTAAGAAACTAAAAAATTGCTTTAATGTGTTCGGCAAAGAAAAATCAATCTTCTCTAGTTTTATGTTTGTGCAAGAAAATTAATATCATGACCACAATCTTATATATCATTAATAGATTGAAATAATTTAATTTAACTTTATTGTTAAGGAAAATGGACCTCGTATCTGAAAGGAGAAAAAAGAAGAAGTAAAGCATACCCAAATAAGGTTTGTTATTTTTAATCATTGTATTTCAAAAAGGTGCTTATGAGGTAGTTATTACTTGTATTTACAAGTAGTCATCAAGAGGAAGCCTATAAAATAAGGTTATTTGTTATTGTGAAGGAGATTCTTGTAGGAGAATTTGTTGGAGACTCTCAGGCTCACACATTGTACATATGGGTTCTTGGGATTATATAATTTGATATGATAAAAAAACATGCACTTGGTTCATGTATGTTCTAAACATATTTATAATTTATCAATACTAGTTTTTTGTATGTCAAATTAATAAACCCATTTTCTCATTAATCTAAATTTTAATGGTGAATTCAAGTAACAATACAAAGTCGTCTTTATTCAGTCCAAAATGAGATTCATACAATTATTTGGAATACCAACATCCTCTAGACTCTTGTGAATTTGGAATGGACAATTTTTTTGAACAAAATAAATAAATGAAAGTATAATGTTAAAAAAACTAGGGATTTAGATACCCCAACTTGGCGGGGTCATAACTATCTAATCAATGCTTAAAATCTGAATTCACTTACATCATTGGAAAGATCTCCAAGAGATCTAATTTGTATCCCTTAAACCTAATGCTCTTGGCTATTCCACTCAAGTGACTAACGATAGTTTCAACACCATATTCACTTTGAAGGCCTTCAAAAATACAAATTACTATAACATACAAAATATCAAAAATTTAAATTTTTTGGGTTTCTCATCTTTGCTCGCTCTATCACCTATGCATGGCTCTATATCATCCTCAAATTGATATAGACCACTCTTGACACCCTCAAAATACTCTATATCATTCCTCCCCTTGAGATGCAATGGGCCCAATGAACCAACAAATGAGGAAAATATTTGGCAATTCGGTCACTTGTAAATTACTTGCCTTGATGCACTAATTGTCTTGGTTAGGAATATGCACACCAAGATGGGGGACCAAAAGGGGGTCTTAAGATTCCGCTTTTTCCTAAAAACAACAAAGTCTAAACTTCAACAAGAAATTGAAGATAGTTGAACTCAAATTTGAAGATGCAACATGAACAACCATTGTAGTGCTTCAAATCTAATTTGTAAACTCCTAATTCTTTTTGAAAATGGTGTAGATTAAGTTTCAAAAAATGGGGCCATACAAAATGGTCATTTTTTTAATCAAATAAACTATAACATAATGTCTGTTGTGGACCCCCAAAATGTAAGATTTTTTAAAGAATTTTAGAAATCACTCCAAGGAAAATTTAGCTAACACCATGTAGATTAGGCTAGAGTTTTTGGCTAATTTTTTAATGAGTGTATTTTTTTTTACTAATTTCCAAAGTGGACACAACCTAAAATATGGAATTTTGAGCATGCTCCCCACAATATTTTTGGAAAATAATAGAAAATCATTTTTTCAATACTTGCAAAATGGAGTCAAGTTTCTAAAAATTTAGTTTTCTTCAAAATTCAATGAAAATGTAAAAATTTATGCCCAAACTAGCATATATTGGTTTTTGACAAGATAAAATACACACTATCAAAAGAAATTAGAGATGAGAACGTTAACATAAGCAACATGTCAAAAACAATTATGAGATTAAAGATAGCTAAAAGAGAGCTTAACGACATCATGGTGTTTTTTTATTTGCATTGAAATAAATGCAACCTAATAGATAGCATGGCCAAAAATATGGTAAATTTTGTCATGTTTTCTAAAAAACATGACTCGGGTGTTAGATGATTGTCTAAACCTTTAGGTCATCTGTCCAAGGAAATTCAAGCCAAAGGCTTTGTATTTCCCAATTTGTAAAACATTTGGTGCATGCAAAATATGGCACATGCCAAGTATTAAAAAAATGTATTTTTTGCATCTAGCACATACCAAACTTAAGAAAAGAACTATATGCATTTGGCATGTACCAAATGGTTTGTATTAGTTTACTTTCTCTCTTCACACACACACACACACACACACACACATCTCTCCCTCTCTACTTCACCTTCCCTCCTTACCCTCAACTCTATCCCTCCTCCCTTGATCTCTCTTCTTATATCTCTTCTTGTATCTCTCTCACCTATATCTCTCCCCCTTGGTCTCTCCCCTGATGTAAGTGTTCCAAGGGCTTGTTTGCACAATTAGCGAAGAAGATCTTCTTTGTCTTCTTCAAGGATCCTAATCTCCTCTAGGTCCTTATTAGGCTTAGGTGATTAACTAAGTCCTAATCCCACTCTTCTCCAAGAGTCTCACACTTGTGCTTCACCTTTTAAAGACTAACACCCTAGTAGTTACTTCACTTCCTCTCTTACACTTAGAAGGATCCAAGTGTCAACTCCACTCTAACATCCATGAATCATTGTAGGGGTGTCCATCATCATGTAGATAGTCCATATAATCCCATTTGACTCCATTTTGGAGGATCTCTTAACTCTTTGCAATCAAGTTCCAACTTTAGTCTCAAAGAGGCCTAATAGGGCTTGTTTCCTTGTAGCCTTTCACAGTGACCTTTTCCTATTTCTTGTAAAACTTTTCAAAAGAACTTGAAAATATAAGACCTTATCCAGATACCATTTATCCTTTTACAAGATATTTTGAAAGTTTTAGTTCCCTAATTAATTTGTACATAGGGTTCCTACAAGCTAGGTCCAATAGGGCTAATAGGCCTAATTTCTAGGACTATTTGCAACTTAGTTGAAAACTTGTTCAAAACTTAGTCTCAGTGATTGGTATGAACTCGACCATCACGCTATGTTAGGATAAGACTAAACCCTAACTGAAACTATGCTTAGTCTGTACAATACTTTCTTCCCATGTATGAAACATGTCAATTCTTCTATCCTAAACCACTAACCGGGCACTGTCAACTCGCCTAGGGCTTAGTAGTAAAAATATCTCTCCATCTTCCTAAGACTCCTAATCCTAAAATTATGTACACTACTAACTCCCCTATCATTTCCATCCATACTTAGGGTTTTCCCATGGCTAGATTTCATGGGGGAGCCATAGCTAGACTGACTGGTCAAGACAGGACCAGTAGACTCTCTAAACACAAAACAATTTATACAAGACCTTAAACGACCACAAAGAAACTTGACTACTGAATGAAAAACACTCCACACTATCCTAAGAACACAAAACAATAATTATTTCAAATCTTTCAATCCATAAGGTATCACTGTCACAAGGAAATGCTCAGGAATTCTGAAAACACAGAATTGCAGACTGTATTACACTTCCAAACTTGTTACAATCAAAGACTAACTGATGAGATTTGAGTCTCTCTATGCATTAGATGCCTTATTCCATCATTATAGCCTTGTTGGTCAATTCCCCACTCCTATTTTGTAGGGGGATCCAAGGTAATCGTGTTGCATGCAATATTTGCAATAATTGCAAATGTTGTCATGACAACAATTTAGCAACTTTTGGCATCTTTCCTTTTATGCCACTTTCCTCATTTACAGGACCTCTAACCTCTACATTTCAAGGATCCAAGATCATTAAAGGCCTCAAGGCATCTCTATGTCCTCATTTATGTATTTAGGACACATTCATGACTCAAATCCAACATTTAGCAACTAAGCCTAAGTAATTGAAAAAATACTAACAATGGCTATCGTTGTGACCTTATTCCTAATGACTAACTCACCTAGCCTACATTGCAAAGACCTTCTAAGTTCTAGAAACAACCTAACTATCTTGACTTTGCCAATGTCAAGTACAAGCCAAAAATGATTAAAACAAGGAGTTTAGCCTAGGTGTGCTCCTGCACCATCCTCCCCAAAACAAAAAGATCAATCCACCCTTGGATTGAGGATGCTTGGATCAATCCCCATCTTCTTGAACTCTAATTATTTGACCCATACTGCATCAACATCTGTTTGGTCATGCTTCTTTATCAAATGTTCCTTGTAGGCTTTGGTTCTAGTCTGTTTGTAGACTCTAGTATCCAGTACACTATCAGCTCCTGTGACTATAGTAGAGGGTAATTGGAGATCTTCCACATCTCTGATCACTTCTTGGAGACTCTGATCCATGTCTTGTTGTGGTCCTTTGTAATGGACTAAGTTTGCAATGTTAAAAATAGGTGACAGTCCACTATCCTCTGGGAGTTCAACTTTGAATTCATTATCACCATACTTGGATAAGATAGGATAGGGACCTATCCTTCTCATCTGCAACTTGTGAGGGACTCCCTTTTGAAGTCTTAATTTGTTTAGATGTACCATCACCAAGTCACCCACATTGAACTGAATTGTTCCTCTACTCTCATCAATCTTTGCTTTGTGTTTCAAGGTGTTCTCTGTCAGAGTTTTCCAAACTGTATCATGTATTTCTTGCATTGCGCAAGAAAATTCATATGCATATCCACTTTCCTTCACTCCATCCTTCAATTCTCTCAACTCATAGACTCCTCTAGGGTGTAATCCATATACTATCTCAAAGGGGCTCTTCCCTATTGATCTATTGATGGTGTCATTGTAGGCATATTCAGCCTGACCAATCAATTGATCCCATTGTTGTCTGTACTCCTTTGTCAACCACCTTAGTAGATTTCCAAGACTTCTATTCACCACTTCAGTCTGACCATTAGTTTGGGGATGGTAGGAAGACCCAAAGGATAAATTAGTGCCTAATCTTTGCCAAAGAGTCTTCCAAAAATGACTCATAAATTTGGTGTCTCTATAAAACACAATGCTCTTAGGTAGCCCATGGATTCTTACTATCTCTTTGAAGAAGAGAGAGGCTATTTGGTTAGCATCATGAGTTTTCTTGCATGGCACAAAGTGAGCCATCTTACTAAACCTATCCACAACTACATAAACACTTTCCATGCCTTGTCCTATCTTGGGAACCCAACTACAAAATCCATGCTCAAACAATCCCAAGGCCTAGTGGAAATAGGTAGTGGTTGATAAAGACTAGCATTTGAAGAAGCACCCTTGGCTCTTTGACATACAATGCAATTCTCCACATACCTCTTAACATCAAGGTTCATTCTTGGCCAATAGTAGAACCTTTGAACAAGTTCTTGGGTCTTAGTGATCCCAAAGTGACCACTCAATGCACCATTGTGCTTTTCTTGAATCATATTCTCCCTAATAGAGCCTCTAGGGACACATAACTGATTTCCCTTGAACAAAAGATTACTTTCCAAAGTGTTTTCAACATACTTACTATGAAAATGGTTCTTGTATTTAGCACATACCTTATAAATGTCTACAAAATCCTCATCATCAGCATATAGATCTTTGAAATGATTTATTCCCATGCTCTTCAACTGAATCTCTTAGATGGTAAGAGCTCTTCTAGACAATGCATCTGCCACCTTATTGAGGACACCTTTCTTGTGTTTGATATTAAAGGTATAAGCTTTTAAGTATTCCACCCATTTCATGTGCTTGTGGCTCAGCTTCTCTTGAGAATTCAGAAAACTTAAAGCTTGATTGTCTGAATAGACAATGAACTCCTTAGGCAGCAAATAGTGCCTCCACTTTCTCAAAGCTTGAACCAATGCATACAACTCAAGATCATAAGAAGAATACTTATTTTCTTTACTCAACTTCTCTGAATGAAATGCTACTGGTATACCCTCTTGGCTTAGGACATCCCCAATAGCTATGTTTCTTGCATCACACTCAATAGTGAAAAGCTTCTCAAATCTTGGTAAGACTAACACAGGTTGGGTAGCAATATTTTCTCTCAACAACTCAAAGCTCTTGTTGGATTTTTCATTCCATTCAAACCTTGTCTTCATTCCTCCTTTGATTGTGTCCAACATGGGAGCACAAATAGCACTGAATTGCCTTATAAACTTCCTATAATACTGAGCAAGGCCATGAAAAATTCTTACCTCTGTTGCTAACCTTGGAGTAGGCCAATTCATGATGGCTTCCACTTTACTCTTGTCCATTTTCAGATTTCCATGAGAGAGAACAAACCCAAGGTACACTAGCTTTGTTTTGATGAGCTCACATTTCTCCAAGTTAATCATCAACTTCTCTTCATGTAGCTTCTTGAAGATAGTATCAAGGTGTTGAAGGTACTACTCTCTTGTCCTACTATAAATAAGTATATCATCAAGATATATACTACAAATTTTCCAATGTAGTCTTTGAGGACTTCATTCATGAGCCTCATGAATGTGGAGGGGGCATTAGACAGTCCAAATGGAATGAAAATCCATTCATACAAACCTTCATTGGTTTTGAAGGTTGTCTTCCATTCATCTCCCTCGTGTATCCTAATTTGGTGATAGCCACTCTTTAAGTCTATCTTACAAAAATAATTAGCTTCACCTAGACAATCCATTAGGTCTTCAATCCTAGGTATGGGGAACCTATACCTAATGGTTATCCTATTTATGGCTCTTGAATCAGTACAATGTCTCTATGTTCCTCCTTTCTTTGGTGCTAGGATAGTAGGTACTGCACAAGGGCTAATGCTTTTCTTGATAAGGCCTTGATTAAGGAGTTCTTCTATTTCCTAACAATTTCCTAATTTTGTTGAGGTGTCATCTTGTAGGATACCTTATTAGGGAGGGTAGCTCTGGCTATGAAGTCTATCCTATGACTTATGGCTCTTGTAGGGGGTAATGTTGATGGTTTTCCATCACTTACTATGCCTTCATAAGTCTGCAACATAATTTGTATCTCCTTAGGTATCTCTGATTTCTTGTCTCATTTTTCTTCATTCTTTTCTCTTGGTCTTAGCACCAATGCATAGCCAACTCCTTCTCCTTCTTCCATGGCTTCTATGAATTCTTTTTCACCCACCATAAGAAAATTAGGACCTGTTGTCTTCACATCTACATCTTCTAACAATGATTGGATTTTGAAAGTTACTTTATCCTTCTTAAATGTATAGGAGTTCTTCACTCCATCATGGGTAGCTTGGCAGTCAAATTGCCATGGCCTACCTAGGAAAAAATGACATGTATCCATGGGTAGTACATCACATAGAACCTTTTCCTTATATCTCCCTATAGATAAATCTACCCATGCTTGCTCGTTGACTAAGACATGATGTCCCTTATTGAGCCATGTGACCTTGTAAGGATGGGTATGAGGTATCCTTGTCACGCTTAACTTGCTGACTACTTCCTTTGACACAATGTTGTCAGTAGACCCTGAGTCTACAATGACTCTACATACTTTTCCCATCACCTTACATTTGATTCTGAATAGAGACCTCCTTTGTCTTGGCTCCTCCTTGACTGGTTCCTTGATCAATGTTCTCCTCATCATGAGGTTCTCACCTTCTTTGGAATTCAGTGGTACCTCAGAGTGTGTCTCTACTGCACTTGTCTCTTCATGAACTAAATTAGCTCTCTTGTTACCTCCTTGAGAAGTACTACCCTTCTGTGGACACCTATAGGTGGGGTGTCCCATTTGGTTGCAATGGTAACATTTCATATTGGCAAAGTAATTACCTCTTCCTTGTCCACCACTCCTACCTCTAAAACTTGAGTTCCTTCCTCTTCCACCTCTACTAGAACTTCCCTCTTGCTTCTTAGTGTACTTGACTTCTCCTTGTGTCCTTGATTCTGAACTTCTTCCACCATAGCCACCTCTTGATCCTCTACTATCCCTTCCTCTACCTCTTCCTTTCTCCTCTATCTTCAAGGCCATTTGATAACATTGGTGAATGGTTTTGAAGTTCACAAGACTCATATCTTCTTGAATAGACCACTTGAGTCCATTCAAGTATCTAGCTAGCTTGATGCTTTCATCTTCCACCACTTGTGACCTTAAGCATAAATTTTGGAACTCTTCGGTGTATGCTTGGACATCCAAATCTTTTTGTCTAAGATTGTGTCTTCTCATATGCAGCTGAACCTCATAATCATCAGGTAAGTAAGTCTGCTTGACTTTAGTCACCATTCCCTTCCATGAGACTATAGGACTCTCTCCTTCTTTCTCCCTCTCGGTTTGAACAAACTTCCACCATGTGAGAGCTGATCCTTTCAACCTTGACTTGGCCACACTCACTTTTTGGGCCTCTGTGATACCATCACATTTGAAATGGTTCTCTATACTATCAATCCAATCCACAACTGAATATGGATCCATTTGTCCACTAAAAAGTGGTACACCCTCTAAAGCTTTGCCACTTAAGGCCTTTAATGCCTTTAAGAAGGGTTCTTGATCACTAACAGGGTCAGGGGTTGGAAATTACTCTTCTAAATCCACTCCCTTTTCCCTTGCTTCTTCTTCTTCTTTCTGATCTATCTTATCTTTCATCTTCTCAGCTTTGTCTTGGACTTCTCCCAAGAGTTGCTCCATTTGAGACAACCTTTCTCTCAACAACTTG
>MU223167.1:85777-106013 GCA_018584345.1 Thuja plicata | reverse complement strand
GGAAGATCCAAGTTGATCAACCCCAAAGAAGGGATAATACACAAATGAATCAACTATTTGGAAGGGAGAATAACAAAGGAGATACCTTAAATTATGTTAATTATATGCATAGAAATGATATATGACAATAATTGAAGAGATGGGAGAAATGCACTAACCTTGAATTGTTGTAGATCAAAGAATGCTATTTTCTAAGGTCTGTATTGAGTTTCTGGAAAAACTAATAGTTGATCCCAAACCGGAACGTGGAGACGAACAAAACCTAGAAATTTTTTCCATTTTGATGTCATCTTATGAAAAAGGTCAACCTTGACCCACAAATGTCAACCCTGACCCAACAATGTCAACCCTGACCTGCACAGATCCAAAAGTGACTTTGTTCGCGGATCTCAGAAGTTTTTCGAAAAGGGTATCCAGATCTCGTCTCAAATTAACTGTTCTGTACCTGTACCTACAAGAAAAAGGAGATTGTTTGTTGGGGGGGGAGGGGTTTTCCTTGGTCAAACCCTGATTTTTGAATTAACCTCAAATATATGTAATTGAAATTGCAGAAATGGACAAAGTAAATGCCTAAATTCACCTTGCTTGTAAAATTCCTTGTGGAGGATTCAAATCTTTGAGTCCACAAGTATGCTTCAAAATGTGGGATGTAGAAAGGTAGTTTGTCTTCAATCTCTTTCTTGTAGATCTCAAACACCAAGTCTTGAATGGGTTCTTGAATTTGGAAGAGGCTTGGAAGAAGATGGATGGAGAGATCACCAAAAGGGCACCATGTAGCTTCAATCCTTCAATGGCCTCTAATGGATCTCCTTCATGAAAATGGATGTTTGAATAAATGGATGCTTGCTTGAAATATTTCTCTCTTACTTTTTTGAACTTCACTTGACAATGCTTGATCTCAATTAGGAATGCTAGATGCTTGATTAGAAGACCTCTTGTTTCTCAATCTTGCTTCTTAGACTTAGAGAAAATGAGAGAGAAAGCTTCCCTTTTATATGAAATTAGGGAACACTATTCTAAGGAGGCCTACATAGGAGGATTAAATTCACATTAAAGCCTTTACCCCTAGGATAAGACCTATATTAAATATAATTTAGGAATCAATGCTTTGGAACCTGAAACAGTCGACCCGAAAGTGGGAAATACTTTTTGCAAAGGCCGACCTCCAAAATCTGTGAGACCCCGGGATCTGAACCTTGGGTCAAGGTCAAGGTTGACCCTAACTTAGGTCAAGGTCAAGGTCAACATAGACCTAAAAGGTTGACCCTGACCCTGAATCCCAGAATCACCAGTCTGCAATCTAGAATGTAGAAATCAGGCTAAATAGGAGTGGAAAGAGGGGCAAAATAGGGAGGAAGCCATGTCAAGATCAGGAACCCATTCAAGGTGCTTTCCATGACCCCAAACCACTTACTCAGAAGGATAAACATGTCTACAATGGAAGTGCTTCCATTTTCTGACTATACATCCATAAAATCAATCATCAACTCAATTTCAAGCCTTCAAGCATTCAAGTCCTTAAGAGCAAGTGATCAAGCATCAAGGCATTGAAAACAAGGAGTAATTTTTATATCTATGCATTCATTATGGAATCCATGATCTATAATGATTTCCCATGCATTAAATGAATGTGGACCAATCTTAATTAATAATGCATATCCCAATAGAATCAATTATGTCGGCCATAGATCTCAAATCTCATCAATAAACAAAATATTGTTGCTCGGATTTCTCTGTCTCCCTCGGCATTTCACTGGCACTCAACATCATCTTTGCTTTTCTCAGAATCAACTTTCACTTTGATCGGCATCAAATTTGCTTTTCTTGGCATTGACTTTCCAGTGAACTGTCAGTGATAGATAAACAACGCATCACTTTGCCAAAGTGCTAAACGATCAAGTACCCTAGTGTATAATCATATCTCAACCATTTTCTTGGTCTTCTTGTTAACCCATTCTTTTCAAATCTTCATCAATCAATGGATAAGATACTCAAACATACAGCAATAGTCTCACTAGTTAAGGTTTGACATCAATGACAAAATAACAATTGTCTACATTGCACCAATCTTTCTAACAACTTGGATGCAAAGTGACCAACTTTGTTGCATGAAAAACATTTGAATGGTAGCTATCCTTCATATTTCCCTTTACCTTTCCTTTCTTTCTTGACAATCATAGCAATGATTTCTTCTAGTTTTGTATCCACTTCTTCATTATTACTAGAGCTTCTTATGGATTTCTTGCTGTAGACTAAGGCTTTGAAAGCTATCTCACTTTTGGGTTCAGTCTTCAATCTTGATATCTCAAATGCATATATTTTGCTGATCAAAGTCTCTCTCTTGAAGTCTTTTGAAAATTGCATAGTCTCATTTAAGATATTGATCTTGCTCTCATAGTCTGTTGTTACTGTGGTCATTAGTCTGTCCATTATATCTTCCTCTGAAATTTCTCCACCATTGTTCCTGATACCTGAAACTGCTTCATTAATTCTTTGATTGTACGCTTTGATGTTTTCTTCAGGTAGCATATCTAAGTTGTTGTACCTTTTTTTCCATGTCTTTTTGCGTGCATTCTTTGCTTGGATGTCTCCTTCAAAAATATCTTCTAAGTATTTCCAAATAGAGTATGCTTTATCTTTCTTCTTGATCTCAGAAAATTCACTGTCGAATAGGGCACTGATTAGGGCTTCTTTGGCAATTGCATTATTAGTGAATAATTCCTTTTGTTTGACTGTAGAGTCATCTTCTGCAAGGTCTTTCAAGGTGTGAACTTCAATTTCTTGAGTGGCAATCTCATAGATCTCAAATCCAATGCACTGAATATGTGTTATCATTTTGTTCTTCCAGTCAAGATAGTTTTCTCCATCAAACTTAGGACTCTCTTTCCTGAAGTATACCATCTGATCTACCTTAAGCTGTTAAGCTTTCTCTCCAAGGCACTTAGCTTTGATACCACTTGTTAGAATAGTCCCAAAGGATAACTGAGAGGGGCGGGGGGTGAATTAGTTATCAGCTACTTTAATTTCTTTTCTTTGCTTAGATATTAATTAACATAAAGTAAATGCAGATTCGGATAACACAACAATTTTGGTTACAGGGAAACCAAATAGGTAAGAACCTTGGTGGGAATTAGCACCCACAAAGAACTGTACTTGAGTATAATTATCCCTATTAGGAGATCTTGCAACCCTATTAGGAGTTGTTCTTTACAATGCAATAAGTACAGAGACTTGGTTAAAGGTCAAAACCTGTTAGGAGTCTTTTATAAGTAACCCTGTTAGGGGTGAGGACTCACTGTCCAAAAACTCACTGCTAGAATGATGAAGGGTGCAACCTTCAGTAGAACAGATATACACTATATCTAATAGATGAACCGTTTGAGTAGACCTACTGTCTTGATCAGTTCTAGTGTTTTGTATACTTCCACTTCTTCTTCACATAGATCTTTTCTTGATGAATGAAATGTCTTTACTGTCCCAAAACAACATACATTTTGTCCTGCACTTTTTATGTCTTTATTCTTCTCATTCACACTTGGAGTTCATCAAATGAACTACTATAAGTATCTTCTCCAAAGGATGTGATCTTCATCGGCTCTAGGAGTCCCTTCAATACTTCTTTAGTTAGCCACATCATCCACGCAACTTGATTAGAAACATGCAACTCATACTGAATAGACGTGACGCTTCACAAAGTTGGCTCCACCAAATTAACTCCAACTTCATGATTCTGATAGAAAATATTTTGCACCTTTAGATAATTATCTTTAACTCATAACTAAACATGAATAAAAACACACGTATCCCAAAGATAAGCGCAACTCAAGAAATAATTTAATTACGTCGGCTCTTCACAGATAGTCTTCAATCTCTGTAACTGTCATAACTGATTAACATAACTCAACTAAAAATTCATATCTGACTCGACGTGAATGTACATAGCATCTAGAACATGTATACAACATGGAAATGAAAATGTATAGATCTAGAGAATCTGTACTGATAATAGCATATAGAACACTGCTGTATATTATATATTGTCATCAATGACAAACATACAATCAATTATTTGCACAGAAGCAAATCTCCAACAGTTGATTGGGAAAGTAATGTGGATGATAGAAATAGTACAAGAGGTGGTGCATTTTTCCATGGGAAAAGGCTAGTTTCTTGGTTAAGTAAGAATTATGACTGTATTGCTCAATCTACTACTGAATCAGAGTATGTTTCTACTGCAACAAATTGCACACAAGTTGTTTGGATGAAACAAATGTTGAAGGACATTGGAATAATTTTTGAAGAGACAGTGGTTATCCATTGTGATAACACTAGCACAGTGAATATGTCAAAGAATCATGTAATGCATTCAAAGACTAAACACATTTCTATTGAGTATCATTTTTTGACGGAGAAGGTAGAAGAGAAAGAGATTAAACTGGAGTATATTAGCACAAAGGAACATATAGCAGATATATTTACAAAAAATTTGCCAAAAGATGCTTTTGAGTATCTTAGAAGAATGCTTGGGGTCAGAGCCCCTCCTTGTGATAATTAATTGATACAAGGTATGCATCAGTCCAGTGGCTTTAAGAGCTATATCATTTTTTGTACTTGATGTATGGATCTACTCCTCAGGGGGAGTAATCACAGGAACACTATGGAGCACATTTGGGTGATTTTGCACCTGGATGTTAGACATGAAGATTTGAAAAAGATAAACCTTACAAAAAATTACAGATGAGTTATGGCACCCTTTACCATTGCTGCCAAAGGGGGCAAGATTCTATGTGAAAATCACTACTATTTTGGGGAGATTTGTGTTGAGGATATTGAGAAGATTTTATTGAGAGAGAGTACTTTTTGGGTTGATGGATTTTCCTATATGTTTCCATAAATTACAAAGGGGGATATTGTTGGATGATATCAAATTTGGATACTATTCATGCTATTGATATTCATGTTTTTTCACTGATGTCAACATATGTTTCTATGGAGAGGACAGACTAGTTATTTAACTGACAGAAGTGTACGGACAAAGTACGGATGTTTCAGAATGATAAAAGAAAGGGATATGGAGAAATATGTGTGATGACCTTATTCCTAAGTTCACTTCACTTGAGGTTTCATATTGGCGATGTTACAAATGATTTAGTGAAGACTGGTTTCTAGACTGTGCTTGACAGAGCAGTTCTTTGTATTCTGTATATATCATACATACGAAGATGTTTCAGTTTATGTGAGCTTATGGGATGACTAAGGACACATTGAATAATGTTTTTTACTGATCGAAAGTTGTGAAAGTACTGGTAATGTTAGCTATGGCGTGTATTCTGGAGGAGACCTATTTTGGTGGCCGATTTCAGACATGTAGTGTGTATCATGAATTGTGAGCGTGGATTGCGGATCTTGGAGTATAAATGATGGATTATAATTGATATTTACTTGTTATAGGTACTGTGTGTATCTTAGCAAGGGGTTAAACAATTATTTGTATATTGGGAAAGCCTAATTGGCCAACCTAATTAATTATATGTGTATTAGGAAAGCTTAATTGGCCGACCTAATGAATTATTGTAATAGGGTACATATGAGTGATATTTTCTTTTGGAAAGATGTGGTAGAGATTGAAAAGGAAGAGAAGTGTAAGCTATGAGGCTTGTTTTACTGATGGATGTAGAGCAGAGTTTTTGATACTAACACTTCATTGGAATTGACCAAGAAAAGACAGTTGCTATCAGACAGTTCACTGGATTGTATATTTCTTATATACACTTGTTCAGATTGTGAATCCTTGAGGGTGGCTTTAACCTTCTTTGGGTAGTGTGCCTGGGAAGTGAGCCTACTACTTTTCTTGACTCCTAACAGGGTTTGTCTCCTAACAGGGACTGTGTACTGTAATATTGTAATAAGCTCCTAACAAGGATAAATCCTTTAACATGGATACTATACTCTCAGTACATTATTTATGGGTACTAATTCTCACCGGGGTTTTACCTTTAACAGGGTTTCCTTGACAACAAGTATTGTGTTGGAATTTACTATGTTATCATTTGCATTGTAGTTTTGGTTTATAAATTTTAAATTTTAATATTCTATATCACAAATGATTCACCCCTCCTCTCAGTTGTGCTTGTGGACTGTTATTCCTAACATCAACATGATCCCAAATGGTCTTAAAGGGCCTTATTTACATCAAACCTACCACAAAAAGAAAAAAAAACTCAAAACAATTGGGCATAGTTGCATGAGGGTGCCCCTACACTAGATCTACAATATATGCTTGATCAGGATGGAATTGGGAAATACTGAAATATAACTTTTCAGTATTTTCTGTCTCAGTAAGCTGCATTTTTTAAGGTCTTCAGGGCAGTTCTAGGCCTGTTTCCTCTAGTAAAAGGAAAGCTCAATTTCACATCCTAGTATAGGGGTCTACAACTTTTGATTATCTTTCCAATGAAGTAAACGGTTCACAAATCAGACATAGGACTAGAAAGTTATGCCTTCTCCAAGCAGGCCTAAATTTTTATATAGTTTGTTTTTTTAATTTTTTGGTAGTTTTAATAAGTTTATTTGTAATAAACATTATGAGGACTCTTCAATTTCACTCCCAAGGTATTCCAGCGACCCTTGGGATCCTTCATATTTGTATAAACTCCAATTTCAAATAGAATGGATTACTTTTTGGCTTGCAATTCTGTTGTTAGTCTTATGGTTTTCATATTGAACTTGACAATACCGCAGGTATCACACTAGGTATTGTAATCTGATTCATAATTCAGATCAGTGGCATTAGAGTGGGAATGCTCCTTTATGGAAATTTACACAAGGTCCTCCTACCAAAGATTAGGATTGGATACACAAGATTTGTCAAAATATCCACCTTTGAGGCGCACACGATCAAAGATGTCAGACGATGCAATTAAGAAGTTGGTGGAAGAGGCTTTAAATAAGAAATGAGAGGAGATGATGAGTCAATTTTCACTCCTTCTACAGAATCAAAAACCCTCTAAATCAAGAACAATGTTTCATGGAAATACCCCTTTCAAAGTCCAGGTAAATTTTGACATCCCACATGTTGAAAGAAAAATTGATGCTGAAGCAGTTGATAACTGGTTATCAAAATTGGATAAATAGTTTTTTGTAAACAATTTCTCAAATGCAGAAAAAATAACGTTTTCTCTCCTCAAAGTTGAAACCCATGTGAAATTAGCATGGGAAGACAAATTAGCAAATAAAGAACAAGAATTATCTAGTTAAAATGGCTTGGAAATATTTCTTGATAAGAATCCCACATGGGGAGAATTTGTGGAATACATAAAAGAAGCATACCTTCCTAAGGATGTCACACATACAAGACTAGATTCAATTCCTAGTCTTCACTACCCTTAAGACATTCTTAAGTCACAACTAGAACCAATAAATTCAAGGATGGAATAGGGTTTCTACAAGGTTATACACCTTATTTATATGTAATAAAAGACAAATCCCACACTTACACAACTCTGAGACACATTTTAGACACCCAAGCCTATATAGGGCTACAAGGAGCAAAAATGGATTAATGAAGGAAAATCACATGGAATTCCACAAAATAAAGTCTTAACCACCCTCAAATGCTTCAATCCACTTACCAAAAATACCCTCTAAGCTAGGACTCCTGACCAAAATCCTAACTCTCGCTGTTCACAATTTCCTCCTAGGCCTAATTGAGCAATTAGGTCACTTTTCGAAAGCAAGTGCCTCAAGTTAGATTCACTTTCCAATAATTACAATTGGAAAACTTTTGGGATCACACCAAGCTTCTAAATCCAAGGATTTAGGTCTTCATTCCACCCCTATCCCAAGTTGTGCTTCAAAAACCAAATTTTGGGCAGTCACATCTAGATTCATGTCCAGAGGATTTAGTATTTCCTCTCTCCATAAACTTCCTCCTGATCTAAGACCACAAAATTATTAAATTACATAATCCCTCCTTTCTCTTCACCAAGGCTTAAATTTTTCCCATGGTGGAGTCTCTGGGAAAGAGGAATTTTGTCTCGAAACCCTAGTTAGGGCCCTCCTGCGACTAGTGGCTAATCAAAATTGGATAAATTTCATTCCCCTGTACTTCAAGAATTAAAAAAACTTGAAAAATTCTCATAAGACACAAAATAAACTTATAGAATCCTTCAGTGGTGCATTTGGATCCGTACAGATTTGTACAACTCAGAATACAGTTGAAATTGCAGAAAAAATAGTTGAATTTTATTGATTTCAATATTAAAACTTTACAATAGCTTCAATCCAACCACGGAGTAAGGTTTTTCATCCTTGTAATACATTTCCAAAACAATTCCAAATGAAAAAAGTGGTTGTGAACATTGGGATTCAAAAGTTGCACTTTGTGACAAGAAGTTGCATTATGCAACATTAACAACATTGACAACATTTGACAACTTTCAACAAAAGATGTCTAATGTTAATAAACTTGAAATTTTTTGTGTCTAGACTCCATAAGATACCTTAGAAAGGTTAAATTAACATTTTCACTCTTCATTAGGTGTCCTAGAATACTTTAGCCTAATCTACCCAATATTGTCCAAAAAAATGACTAAGGTAGACAAATAGGTTTATAACATCACCTAGTGTCCCCTTGTATTAAAATTAGGACTTATTGATAACATTGGATCCTAGATCCATCAGTACCCTAACCCTTTTTTCTTGGGTCCACTATTTTTCTTATAGTGGATGGATTTGGGAGTGCTCCTGCACCAAACTGCTTCTTTGATTAGTGCTAAACAGTGTAAATGTTTGATTGCTCAGACTGGAGATTTTGCTCTACTCATGGTTTGCCCTAAACAAACAAAGTCAGTTGTCCTTAATACACATGCTAAGTTTTCCATAACATAAAATAAACAAAATCATTTTGATAAAATTTTGAAAGAATATCATAGTGTGTTTAAATCACTGGTGGGAGTTCCAACACACTGTCAAGTCAAAGCACTCTATTGATTTAATCCCAGGCACACCACTACCACATGAGGCAATATATAGAAGGTCAGTTTTGGAAAATAATGAAATCAAGAGACAAATTCAAGAGTTGATTTAGAAAGGACATATTCATCCAAGTGCTTCACCCTGTGGCAGTCCAATTGTCCTTGCTAAAAATAAAGATGGGACATGGAGACTTTGTATTGATTATAGGGCATTGAACAAAATCAGTGTGAAAAATAGATATATAATCCCTTGAATTGATGATTTGTTGGAACAACTTAGGGAGGCTAAGTTCTTTACAAAAATTGAATTGAAATTTGGATATCACCAAGTACCAATTGATCTAGCATATGTGTGGAAGACTGCATTTAAATATAAGGAAGGTTTGTTTGAATGGTTGGTTATGCCTTTTGGCCTAACAAATGCCCCAGCAACATTTATGAGGTTGATGAATGATGTTATAAGACCATTCATTGATTCTTTTATGGTTGTTTATTTGGATGACATACTCATCTTTAGCAAGACTTGGTTTGAGCATTGACAACATGTTGAACAAGTGCTTTCAACTCTGCAACAACACAAACTTTATGCCAACATTGAGAAGTGCTCTTTTGGTATGCATAGTATTAAATACTTAGGGTTTTCATGTTGACCTAGTAAAGATTCAAATAATCAGAGATTGGCCATCTCCTAAAACTTTCACAGAGCTTCACAGCTTCTTGGGCTTAGCCAACTTCTATCGCAATTTTTTTTTTGGTTTCTCACATATATCATGGCCTCTCAATCAATCACTAAGGGGTGGAGAAAAAGCAAAGTTTCAGTGGAAAGAGGAAAAGAAACAAGCATTTGAAGAGTTAAAGAAAATATTATGTTCAACACCAATAATGGTCCTCCCAGATCTGCAACAATCATTCGAGATAGAAACTAATGCATTGATTATTCTCTTGGGGCAGTACTCACACAACATGGGCATCATGTTTCCTATCATAGTGAAAATTTTTTTGATATAGTACATAGGTACCCCACCTATGACAAGGAATTGTATGCTATTGTTCAGGCCTACAAACAATGTAAATAGTATATACTGGGAAAGGAAACTATTATACATACAGACCATAAACCTCTTCAATTATTTCAAACACAAGGGTATTTGAAAAATGATAGACATCAAAGGTGTTCAGCTTATCTACAACAATTTCACCTCAACATTCGTCATAAAAAAAGAAGCAGGAACAAAGTGGAAGATTGTTTGAGTAGGCCTCCAATTGCAAGTTTGACAATGGTGCTGGATTCATGTGGTCATTAATCATCTACATGGGAACAACTATATGGTATTGACCCTGATTTTGCTAACATCTATAGTAATTTGGTACAAGGAAAGTGTGTCTCTAATTTTCACTTGCAGGATGGGTTACTTTACCATGTTGGTCATATATGTGTACCCACTCAGGAACAAAAGAAAATTATATGGGAAGCTCACTACAGCCGTATTACAGGACATTTTAGTATTGGTAAGACTAGTGCTATCCTTCAAAAGTATTTCTATTGACCAAAAATGAAGCAGGATATCATTTCATATATACAAGCTTGTGCAGCCTGTGTAATTGCAAAAACCAAAAAACTGTAAGTTGGGTCTATACTTACCATTACCTATTCCTGATAAGCCATGGAAGTCTATTTCAATGGATTTTATGTCTAGGCTTCCAACTACCAGGCGGGGGAATGATTGTGTATATGTTGTGGTAGATAGGTTTTCTAAAATGGTTATCATGGTAGCATGTAAAAAAAAAATTGCTGCAGAAGAGACTACCAAGTCATATTTTGAACATGTTTGGGTTCATTTTGGTTTGCCCAAAAGCATTATTCTGATAGGGATAACAAGTTCATCAACAAATTTTGGTATGCAATATGGGCTTAAATGGACACACTGTTGACAAAGTCCACAATATTCCATCCCCAAATAGATGGGAAGATAGAAGTGGTGAATCAAATGATTATTCATATCTTATGGATGTATCATTCAAAAAATCTTCGCACATGGGATGAAAGCTTACACTACATGCAACACATCTACAATCATGCACTCCATTTGAGGTTTGTCTTGGGTATCAGCCATTTGCACCTATTGATGTAGCACTGCCAATTTTTCAATCTGGTAGTCTATTGAATGTTGACAAGGAGGTAGATAAAGAAGAAAAATTCATTGATAACAGTAGACAACTACAACAAGAAGTTCATGAGATTTGGAGCAGAGTAATCAGAAGTATAAGAAAAGGCATGATAAACATAGAACTCCTCATCACTTTTAGATTGGTGACAAGATATGGTTACATATTCAGAAAGAGTGCCTTTACAGATGAAATAGGAAGCTTTTTCCTCTTTTTTATGGCCCATATACTATTGTGAATCAAGTTGGTGAGAATTATTTTGAACTTAATTTGCCATCCTTTTTGGGCCTGCATCTAGTTTTCAATGTGGAATTATGGAGACCCTATTTTTGTCCTTTATTGGACATTTCCCAAGCCAATGAACACATTCAAGCTTTAGAATTATCTACTACTATTCCAGTCCAGTGTGACCATGTTACTAAAGTTTTTTTAAAGACTTTGAGAAATCAGAACATTCCTCTTTATCAGGTGGTTCAAGCTGGTCAGTATCCTCATCAAGGGAAGTGGTTAACTAAGGAACAAATTGAAGCACAATTTCCTCATTTGTTACAGTAGATTAGTGCAATGGGGCCCATTGCCTCTCCAGGGGGGAGGAATGACCAGGATGACATTGGGAAATAATAAAATATAAATTTTTAGTATTTTCTATCTTAGTAAACTATATTTTTGAAGGTCTTCAGGGCATTTCTGGGCCCAGGGCATTTCTTGACTGTCTCCTTCAGGGAGGGGTAACCTCAGTTTCACCTCCCAATTTTGGGTCTATAGTTTTTGATTATCTTTCCAATGAAGTAAACAATTCACAAATCAGACCTAGGACTAGAAAGTTATGCCTTCTCCAAAAAGGCCTACATTTTTATATGGTTTTTTGAATTTATTGGTGGTTTTAATAAGTTTATTTGTAATAAACATTATGAGGACTCTTCATTTCATTTCCAAGGTATTCCAGTGACCCTTGGGATCCTTTATATTTGTATAAACTCCAATTTAGAATAGAATGGATTAATTTTTGGCTTGCAATTCTGTTGTTAGTCTTCTGGTTTTCATATTGAACTTGATAATACCGCAGGTATCACACTAGGTATTGTAATATGATTCATAATTCAGATCAATGCTTCTAGAGACAAACTTCACAACCAAATGGGAGAAAATAAATGATACCAATATTTTCCCATACAACATGAAGTCAATAAGGGATTGAATGTTCCAACATAATCCATCATTCTATACAAATAACATAGTGAAAAGTGGCATAGCTCAAACAAGTATATTTCTCTAGCCAAGAAATGACCCAAACTGATACTTGAGTGCACTGAGATATAATATTGATACAAGACAAGTACTTACTCCTAAAGGAATGAGTATGGATGCATTAACACTGGATGACATAGGGGATGATTTCAATATCCCATACTACAAGGATGACATAATCAAAACATGAGATTTTTCTATAAAATATTTTGATCAAAGGGAGAATGATTATAACACCATGGTCAACACTAAATGATTATAATCAAGAAGGCACAATACCAAGTTTCTAAAGTTGACCAAGTTAGAATTTAAAGAAGAGATAGGTGATCTTATAATCATACTAAATTGAGTGATGGGGAGTCCTCAAGGAGAACTATTTGAGCCATTGATTTGCTACTTCATCTAAAACATCATCACCTAAGGTGAAATATTTGATTAGGAAACAATAATTAGTGACAACTTGGTTATGCAATTAAGAACCATGGAAAAATATAAATAATTCTACATGATCTACATGATTATGTAGGTGCACAAGTAAAAATTATTCTAATGTTTGGACATAGTTGGAACATAATTAGGACAATATATGATGTATGATTATTATCCAAAAATGCAACTTAAAAAAGGACGGGTTCAAGATTATAAACGATACATTTTCCATGTGCACAGTAAGAGTACTATAAGACACTATTGGAAATAGATTATAAAAAATAAGAAAGCAGTTTATAAAGAAGTATGGTTCATGGTACACCCAGTTTTGGAATTTTACCTACATCTATGTGTTGGGGAATACATTATACCCAATCAAACTTCCAAGGTTTCCATAAAAAAACTATTGCTCATGGAAGTTGCAAGATAGTTAGTGACATATGATAGGATTCTAAAGCACAAGAATAGACCAAGAACCACATTCCCACTCATTCTTGACATACAATTTTGTCCATCCCTTCTAGTGGGAGAAGAAGTTGAGAGATAATTAGAACACTATTCTTTGGGACTATATGAAGGAAGATCCAATTTCGATCCTTACCATCAAATCAAAAGAGATTATGGAGTAAGATATAATCATGTGGTGCATATTTAAGATCATTAGGAAAATGCATCTGATGATCATGAAATAAAGAGGATATATTTTTCTCAGATGTTAGTGGAACTACTTTGAGTAACCAAGTGGTTTCGAAACCATGATCAAATTGAAGATGATGAGAATTATCTTCAACCAAACTATGAGATAGAAAGAAAGGATGAAATACCCATTGTTGATTGGATAGATAAAGATGAGGTAAGCTTTGATACAATTATGGTGACTATTGTCACCCAAAAATGGTTCACACCTATGTGCCCCCTTTTTTTAACATCTTCTATATTGTGTCATTCGTCACTTAATTGATTACTAAGATTTCTCTCATAACCTCTATCGCTTTGGCCGAATTCATCATTTTATAAATAATCATCAACCTTTCCAAAACCTTCCTAAACATTCCTAAATCATATCAAATATTCCTAAATCAGTCCAATTTGGTCCTAATCCCTTCCTTTTTTCTCCAAGATCATTTCGAACTCATTCAATCCTTTTCAAAATAATTCTAGGGCAATGTTAAATTTCATCAATGCCTCATTATCAAATCAATCAATGCCTTATCAATCTCATCATTTTTTAGTGCATTATCATATTTCATCGATGCCTCATCATCATCAGTTCATTTAGTGGCATTATCTACGATATGAATTCAAGGATCACACTTGAGCACAGTTGGCAAGAAGATGACTACGCGATAAATTAGGAGTTATGCTTTAAATCAAACTGGCTGGATTGTTTTTCACGCCAAGAATCAAGAATCAAGAAACAGTGAAAATCATGTCTATATAAGAGACAAGCTTAATTCATTTTCGTAACATCACATTCACGAAAAGGGGATTAAGGAGAGTGAATAAAAAGAGGATGTTGAAGAGAAACTGATGAAGAAGAACTTCATACAGCCCTGATCAATCAAGCTGAAGGAGAGCTAAAGAATTCTGCAGACATCGACGAACAGTGAAGCACAGCATCACAAAGCAAAAAGTGTGGAGCAAAAAGAATTGAATTGATACATTGATCAGAGAGGTAATGTACTTAAATAGATTTTAAAATCTACAATTCAAAAGTGCATTAAAAATAGGTCATAGTGTTTTAGTTTAACCATTGAAGCATCAAGTCTCTTAACAGAGAAGGACTTAATAGTCTTCTATATATTGAGGTACATCCTAAGGAGTGCCAAAAAGGTTGATTCATGAAAGTAGCATTGGACTTGCCCTATACCTATTGACAGTCTAAGAAGGAGGTTGATTCAAGGATGGTAGCAATAGATGCCCGATACTAAGTGACAACCTCTATGTATAAAATCCTCTAACAAGGTTGCACTTAACAGTGTGTTTGTAACCTTTAACAGGGTTAGCTCCTAACAAGGCTCACTTCAGAAGAGTGAAAATTTGGGGTACCGGTCCCAGTGGTTTTTCCCTTAACAGGGTTTCCACATTAAAAATTCATGTGTTATTTGTGTATGATTCATTTCTTTATTGTTTTGTATCTAACATAGTTAACACTGGGTTGATCGGTATACTCTACTTATCTACTGAGTTTCAGTAAATAGTTATACTACTTATCGGTAATCAAGGAGAATAAGGACAGACAAGAAAACTGACAGACAGTTATTCATTATAAGTATTTCATGGCATGCATCTTGTAGGTGTTAGAGTACATAGTTTTCCTCACTTATTAATTATATCATGTTGATATTAATTATTAAGTTAGTCCTACTCTATTTTTCACTTAAGCTTTCTCTTAGGTTAGCCTTTTCCTTTTTTTAGGGTTTCATTCACCTTTAAGGTCGAATGCTTATATTTTTTTTTGGATACTCTTGGAATACAGCTTTTTGCTCTGCGATTTTTTAGCACAAAAGGGTTTCTTGTCTTTTGCTTCCTAGCTTCGTTCTTGTAACAGGTCTTCTTACATGCAGCTTCTCTTGGGATTTGGTCCTATTTTTATCAGTTCCTACATCATATTAGAGCCTTACTACTGCGGCTTGTTTGAGTTCTATTGAAGCAAGCTCTTTGTAGTACGAGGGTTTGAAGCTTTCAGTTTTTTTGGTATTTTTTATTGGATCTAGGGGGTTTCTATTTTTTGGAGCACTTTGGACCAAAACTAACCTCACATTTGTGTCTGGAAGACCCAAAAACCCTAAAATCCATATAAAATATGTCTGATTTGGACACCAGAGCGTCTGGGAGAAATTTCTTGGCCTATTAGGGTCGTACAGGCACGAGAAACGAGGCAAAATTTAAAAAAATAAAAAAAATACTTTAAAAAAAGCACGGCCTATTTAAAATAGATCGCGCCACCACCACGCCTCCACAGGGCTGCCAGCGCACCACCCACCACCATTGTGCAGCCAGCCAGCCACCCCCGCGCTGCTTAGACCAGCACCACCGCCGCGCCACCCGACAACCACCACCACACCGCCTAGCCCGGTAGCCACCTCTGTTGGTGGTGCTTCCATCCGGCCACCAGCCTCTTTCTGATGTCATCTGATGGCCCGGTGACGTCCCTATGGGTGTCAAATTTAGACCCCTCACTGTGTTTTTCCAGCGAGCTCACTTTTCAGGGTACCTGTCGGTCTTTTGCTTGTAACTTGAGCATACGGTGTTCATTTTTGAAAAACAAAATATCACCAAAAAGGTGTTTCCAAGCTATACATGTTGATGCTAGTCTTGATTGTTGGTTCCACCGTTTGATCCCCTATTTTTTGCATCAAAGTTGAGGCTTTATTTTCCTCCTCCTCTACATTTGGACCTCAGGTTTTTCTTTTGTTATTTGTGTTTTTTTCTTCATCTTATGGTGTACGGGAGTTAGTTTGATAGTTTGTGGGGGGGTGCATATTTCTTTCTGCATTTCAATTTAGAGAGACCCTTCTACTTTCGTCTTATTCTCTCAATGTCAGACACATCCAATGTCGGTCTGACTCCACATAACTACCACACATGGAAGCCACAAATGACCAGACTCCTCATGTCATGAGGATTATGGTCCTGCCTAAATATAGTTCAACCAGTTCTACAGAGGCCTTATGAGGCTCTTATGCATAGAAATAGGATGGATGAGGCAATGTGCCTCATTGCCATGAATATTTTAGATGGGTTATTGTTCCACCTGGATGGTCTGACCACACCTAGGGATATGTGGGAAAATTTTTCCACCTTGTTTGGCACAATGAATCAGTTCAGGGTTCTCCAGATAGATGTAGAGTTCACCTCCTTGGTACTTGAATCTTTCACTAGCATTGAGGACTTCCTGATGAAGTTCAAGTCTCTTTGATCTATTTTATAGGCTGCTGGAAAGACGAAGTCAGATGATGAGTGTATCTTTCTGATACTCTCAAAGCTTCATGGCCCTTATCATATTTTCACTTCCACCTTCTACTCCACTATGGATGCACTAGGTGCTCAACATGTTATGCCCTCTTTTGAGACCTTCTATGACAAGTTAACTCATGAGCAGTCCAAGCTCAATCAGATGGATTCTCTTACAGGTTCACAGTCACAGGAATTGCTTTCCAAGTCATCTCAAGATACATAGAAGCCAAAGCTGAAGTAGATATCTGATTCCTCTTCTCAGCACTCTACTGGCCCACCATCTTCTTCTAAGAAGGAGAAATAGAAGACTCAGAACCCTACATGTTCCTATAGTCAGAAGGGGTCCCATGATGAGTCACAGTGTTTTAAGAAGAGATTTGATGGCTATGAGAAATAGATTTCATATTTGCGAGCTCTCCTTCAGAAGAGCACTATTTCCTCTCCATCCTCTTCCACCTCACAGGGGTCTACTTTTCAGTCTTCTACCTCATCTTCGACATCTGGATAGGATTTTGGACAGGGTCATGCATTACGGGCTTCCGTTGCATCCCCTTCACAGGTCCCTTGGATACTAGATTCAGGTGCTTCTCACCATATGGTGACTTCTCTAGAGATTTTCTCTTCTATTGAGGCCTCTCCTATTCCCCACATTCTCATGGGGAATAACACTGTTATGCCAGTCTATAGAAAAGGTTATGTACGCATTCAAGATGGCACATTCAATGATGTATTGTATGTTCCATCTCTGTCTGCAAACCTTCTCTCAATTTATCAGATTACACATAATGGATCAGGGAAGACAGTTGAGTTCATGCCAGATTCAGTCTTCATTCAGGATAGTGCGATAGGTGGCATTGTTGCTACAGGGATAGTTGATCATTCCACCCATCTCTACACCTTCACACATTTTGGTCCACCATATCCGTTATCGGAGCTCAGCTCTCCTCTTCCATGAGAGCATCATGTGGTGCAGTCAGGTCACTTGAACCTCTATGTTTTTCCTGAGACCCCTGTTGTGATTGCCACACCACATCTTGATGAGGTTCTTTCTCTTTAGCAGGACTCTTCTTCAGCACTGCCAGATCTTTCAGCTCCATTCATTGAGCCACCAGGTGTAGTTGTTGAGGATTCTACAGAGGACACTCATCTCCTCTCTCATGATAGTTTTAGCACACCTGTCATACCACTTGCATTGGGGATTCCATTTCAGGATCCTCGTGTCTTCTCATTTGAGCATCAGCTCGGCCTTCTAGTGACACCTCATCTTTCAAGGTCACCTCTTCAGTGCTCACTTCCTTTCACTCCTTTGTATTGGAGTCATGGTGTTTGTTCATTGATCCAGGGGTTCTTTCCTTCTGGGGGGCTTTGGAGCCTCGACCCTCTCTCATGGGGGGGTTAGCAGCACGCATTGTAATCATCTCTTTGAGAGAGTCTCTTGAAGTCATTCCTTGCCTTTTCTTGCTTTTTATATCACTTTTTGGAGAGGAGTTTTTCCCACTGGGTTTTCTCCTTTATCTCTAGTTTACAGAGATTTCCTTGTATTGGGTACCTGATCAGACCTTGTTGCCGGGACTCATTTCTTGCTTTCATAGCTGTGCTAGGTTAGCTTACCTCCTGAGCTTCGCTTAAGGGGGGGTGTTAGAGTACATAGTTTTCCTTACTTATTAAATATATCATGTTGATATTAATTATTAAGTTAGTCATACTCTATTTTTTACTTAAGCTTTCTCTTAGGTTAGCCTTTTCCTTTTTTTAGGGTTTCATTCACCTTTAAGGTCGAATGCTTGTATTTTTTTTTGGATACTCTCAGAATACAGCTTTTTTCTCTGCCATTTTTTAGCATAGAAAGGTTTCTTGTCTTTTGCTTCCTTTCTTCATTCTTGTAACAGGTCCTCTTGCATGCAGTTGCTCTTGGGATTCGGTATTGTTTATATCAGTTCCTACAATAGGGACTTAATAATATGAGATTTATTTTGATTGGTGGTTAATGTTTGAAGGATAAATTTTTGAGGCCACTGATTCACCCCCCCACTCTTAGTTATTACTAACAATTGGTATCAGAGCTTGTGTGCTTAGAAAGGAAGGTTTCAAGACCTAAGTCAAGATCACAAGATGAACAGATGAGATGTGCCCAAGTTGAACAAAGACAAATTTGCTTCATGGCAAAGCAGGATAAGACTCCACTTATCAGGTATTGGTAATGATGTTACTCAATTCCTAGATACTGAATATGTGTTTCCTACAGGAGTATTGATAGTAGATAAATTGAGAGAGAAGCATGAACACAAATGCATGGTTATAGAGCTTTCTTCCTCACTCTCTGATGCTAAATTTGAAGATGTCAAGGATTTCAAAATTGCAAAAAGGATGTGGGACAAATTGATGCTTGTACATGGAGGTGATACAAATGTTCTAAGAGCCAAGGCAGAAAGCCTTAGAGGAAAATTTGATGATATCAGAATGAAAGAAGGAGAAAACATCACACAGTACAGCACAAGAATAAAATAATTAGTCAATGCTATACGAGGAGTTGGAGGTGTACTAGAAGAGGATACAGTGGTAAGTAAAATCTTAAGAACCTTGCTGCATGTATATGCTATTAGAGTTTTTTCCATTCAAGAAATGAGAGTAGTAGAAAACAATACAGTTACTCTTGATAGTTTAATTGGTAGACTAATTTCATTTGAGATGAATAAATTTGACAATAGTGTCTTACCAAACTTAGAGTCTGCATTTAAGTCTTCTATGAGAATAAGCAAATCAAGTCATAGACACACATCTAGAAGAGATAGTGAAAGTGAAAGTGAAGAAGAAGATCTAGATGAAATAGAAGCACTTATGGAAAGAATAATGCAGAGAGGAAAAGGTAAATACAAAGGCAAGTTACCACTTGTATGTTTTAATTATAAAGAGATTGGACACTTTGCTACAAGATGTCCTAACAAAAGAAAAGATGACAGAAGTAATGACAAATCTTTTGAGAAGAAATCTGACAGAGGTGATAACAAAGATTACAGAGTTTATCGACAATCAGAAAGAACAAATACCTGAGACTACAAGGACAAAGGCAAGAAGGCTAGCTACCTAGCTGCTTGCAAAGATGAAGATACTGTTGAGATTGATGAAGATCAATCTACCTAAGAACACCTGCATGCATAGCTATTACAAACAGAATGAAACGGACAGAAGAGAGAAGGATTTAGAAAGCTATGGCGGCCTATAGGCCAGAGACTGCAAATCCATTGAAACAGAAATAAGATTCTATTAACTAAATGATTTACAAAGTAATCTCCTTATGAAATACAAAGAGGACAATCCTTATAAAGGATGTCAAAACCCTAAAAAGGGAAACTAACAGAAATAGAAACTACCTAAGGTTAGCTTAAGAAAACTAGAGTGAATAGGGAAGTTACTAATTAGATCATAAGGATTTAAATTAGTAACCTCGATATGCTATT
>MU223167.1:57400-85727 GCA_018584345.1 Thuja plicata | reverse complement strand
AGGGAGAAGCCAAACCTAGGAAACTACTGCAGAAAGCAGGAAAGATGGGTCCCGGCAACTAGGCCTGATCAGGTACCCAAAACATAAAGCAAAAGAATAGAGCAAGAAGCATCTCTGAAGCATGTCTAAAAACTCTGTCAGAAGATACTACTGGAACCCCCACTAAAGTGCATGATCAGGTAGAGAAGACATGTGTCTGATGAGCTGATCAATCAAAGAGGTGACCTCCAAAAGTAGGAATGAATGAGTGTCTATATAGTAGATGATCCATCTCACCGAAATGCATAGGTGCCTAGCCACTGCATCCGCCTAGTACATAGGAACAAGAACTGAATACGTAGAGCACTCAACCTAACCAAGGAAGCAATAGAACCAACAGGTGAACCCCCTCATAATGCTGAACTGGGAGAGGTGACAGGAACACTGAAATGCAGTACCAGAAACAACTGCAGAAGAAGAACCAGGAACACCAAGTGCAACAGAGGTACAAACAAAGGATAAAGGGTGGTGTCATTGACACAGACTACACGGGCTAATGTCGTGGAAGGTACACTCACTTGACAAAAGTAGATGCGCCTATAGTGGAAAATGCATCAGAATCCCCCCATGGCACTTTATAACTGAGTGCGAGTACTAAAACTAAACCAGGTGTACAAGATCCAAGAAAAGTAGAAGAAGGCACTTTATCTCAGTGCATTTACAGAACAAAGATACAACAGAAAGAGCATGCAAGCTCAGATGTCAGAAAGTAGAGTGAACTATGAACTCAGAGGAAGAGATCCTCGGACCTGTAGAACCAAGCACACCACCAGAGGGCATAAACTGCATAACTCAGAGGAGTGAAAACCTGGAGCAGAATCTGGAAGAAATACCTCTTCCACTAAAAATTACACAGAATTAGCTTTCCGACGATATCTCATTTGCCAAAAAAGGAGTCCGGATGAGCCAGATATGACTCCCGGAAGGCAAAACAAAACATCGGACTTCAACAGAAAAAAGCTATTGAAATGGTGGAACCAAAAACTCTAACCCCCACCATCGGAAATTGCTCGGAAAGACCTTTCCGACGGTATATGGAAGTCAGAAAAATACCCTCGTATGCTCCCTATAGAGAGAAAAAAGCCCAGGTACCCCCAAAAAGCCCTCTGAAAAAAAACTTAAGCCCTCGGGGGCTAAAAATAGACTGGCCCCTGGGCATATGCGTGAGCAGGGGGCCGGGCATAAGCCCGCGGTTCACCATAAGACCGCGCAGTTAGAGTTTAAAGCCCGCAGGGGCTAGGCGAGAGGGCTCCGCTCGGAGCGGAGCGGAGCGGAGCGGAGCGGAGCGGAAACGCTGGGTGGAGCGGCCCTGAGAACGGGCGGAGCGGAAGCCTCTGGCGGAGGCGGAGCACAGTAGAAGGGCTGGTGGCCGCAGAGCGGCTGAGGCGCCGGAGGGGCCGCGGGGGGCCAGAGAGAGGCGGCGGGGGCCGCAGGGGCGGCGGGAGAGATCAGATCCCGGCGGACAGGGGAGGGCGCTGCCGGCCGGGGCTGAGCGCCGGTGGCGCGGTGGCGGCCCGGCGGTGGCGCCTTCTTATTAACACTGCGCGCGCCGTAGAATAATAAAAAAACATTAAAAAACAACATTTTTTAAATATTTTTTTCTCGTTTCTCATGCCGTTCGGCCCTTGAAGGCCCAAAAAATTCTCCAGAGGCCCTGGTGTCCAAATCGGACGTGCCTTATATGGTTTCTAGGGTTTTTGGGCCTTCTGGACGCAATGGTAGTGTCCGTTTGGGCCCAAAATGCCTCTAAAACCAGAGACCCCCCAGAACCAATAAGCAAATGCCAGAAAAGCTTCTGAAAGCTTCAAACCCTCGCTGCTTCAATAAACTACGAACAGCCAGCTGCAGAGTGGCTCTGATACCATGTTGAGATTGATGAACATCAATCTACCCAAGAACCCTGCATGCAAAACTGCTATGAGAATGAAGACAAAAGATAGAAGAAATAGAAGCTATGGCGGCCGATAGGCCAGAGAATGAAAAAGCATGTTGACAGAAATTATCTTCTATATTCAACAATAAATGATTTACAAACTCCTTAAGAATTACAAAGAGGACAATCCTTATAAAGGATGTCGAAACCCTAAAAAGGGAAACTAACAGAAATAGAAACTACCTAAGGTTAGCTTAAGCAAACTAGAGTGAATAGGGAAGTTACTAATTAGATCATAAGGATTTAAATTAGTAACCTCGATATGCTATTACTCTAACAGATACTGACATCGAACCTGATGAAGACATCGAGATGGTATTTCTAGCTATGAAGGATGATTCAGATGAAGATGAAAGGTATGTAGAAACTCCACTCATATCTAAGGTTAGCAAGAATGACATCTAGATTATAGATAGTGGCTGCACTCACCACATGACCGGTGACAAAGAAAAGTTTAACACTTTTGAGTATTATTATGGTGGTACAGTAAGAATGGGTAATGATACACCTTGTCCAGTTGAAGGTAAAGGAGCAATAATGTTGAATAACCTGATTAAATGTGAAAATGCTTATTGGGTAAAAGGACTGAATTATAATCTATTGAGTGTTTCTCAGCTGAATAATTCAAGACACAGAGTAGCATTTGAGAATAAAAAGAAAAAGATCTTCAATGAATCAAGAAAACTGATTTGTACCGGTGAATAGACTAAAGGTAACTTATTCTATCTGAATGATACTAGCACCACTTTCTTAATGACTAGAAACGAAGACATATGGTTGTGGCACAAAATATTGGGTCATGTGAATTTTGACAACATGATGAAAATAAGCAAAAGGAGAAATGTAAGAGGCTTACCGATGATGACAAAGCCAGACAACATCATGTGCGAGAATTGTCAAAAAGGTAAAATGACCAAGTATAGTTTCAAAAGTAAAACCCATACATCTGATGAAATTCTAGAACTAGGCCATACTAATTTATGTGGACCAATGAGGACAAAGAGTTATTATGGAGATAGATATTTTATTCTCTTTGTTGATGATTACTCTAGAATGACGATAGACATGTTTCTTACAGATAAATCTAAAGCATTCAAGATGTTTAAATGGTATAAAGCTATGGTAGAGAAACAAAGTGGTAAGGATCTAAAATGTTTGAGATCAGATAGAGGAGGATAATTTATATAAGATGAATTCACTAATTTTTGTAATGATCATGGTATAAAAAGACAGGTTTCTGTACCAAGAACACCACAACAAATTAGGATTGCTGAGAGAAGGGACAGATCAATAGTTGATTGTGCTAGAACATTGATGATCGAGAAAGGCATCACCCAAATCTTCTTGAGGGAAGCTGTAAGTACTGCTATCTACACACTTAACAGAGTACAATTAAAGAAGGACACAAAGAAGACACCTTATGAGCTATGGTATGGTAAAACACCCAATATAAGTTACTTCAAAATCTTTGGTAGTCAATGTTATGTCTTAAAGGATGATAGAAATTGAAATCTTGATGCCAAGAGTGATGAAGGTATTTTTCTAGGGTATTCCACCAAGAGCAAAGCTTATAAATGTCTCATCGAGGCTTCTAAAAAAATTATTGAAAGTGCAAATGTAAAGATAGATGAATTTGCAGAAAAGAATGAGCTGGAAAGCACAAAAGAACTAGAGGACTACAACAAGTTTGTATATTATGAAGAACTCAAAACTCTACCTGAGCAACAGTGCTTAATTCTAGAACAATAAAATGTTGCAACCGACTGTCAGACTGTTGTTACCGACGGTCAGGATAATAATCAGAATAATGTGCAAGGTGATGAAGAACATAATGAAGATCAAAATAATAATCAAGCTGATATGCAAAGAGTTGTACCTATAATTGCAAGATATGTAAGAAGGAACCATCCAAAGATCCAGATCATAGGAGATAAGAAAGCTGGTACAAGAACAGGAAGCAAGTCTTTAAACTCAAATTGTTTAATTTGTGATTTTTAGCCAAAATATATCAATGTTGTACTAGATAATGAGGAATGGATAAGTGCTATGAATGATGAGATTGAGCAGATTAAGAAGAACAAGACATGGTCACTTGTACCAAGACCAGATGACAAGAATGTCATTGGTACTAAATGGATATTCAGGAATAAGCTGAACGAGAATGGAGAAGTCACAAGAAACAAAGCAAGACTAGTATGCAAGGGGTATGCACAAGAAGAAGGTATAGACTATGGAGTGACCTTTGCACCAATTTATAGGCTAGAAGGAGAAGAATATTTCTTGCTTATGCTGCATTCAAAGGATTCAAAGTATATCAAATGGATGTCAAGTCAGCATTCCTAAATGGAAAACTTGAAGAAGAGGTATACATTGAGCAACCAGAAGGGTTTGTCGATCCAGAAAAGAGAAACATGGTATGTAGACTTCACAAAGCATTGTATGGATTGAAAAAGCTCTAAGAGCCTGGTATGAACGACTTCATTCCTATCTACTAAGTATTGGATTTGTAAGGACTAGTGAAAACAGTAATATTTATTTGAAGGAAGATATTGATGCTAACACTTTGATTGCTGAAATATTTGTTGATGACATCATATTTGGAGGCAATGATATGCTATGCAAATGATTTGCTAATGAGACGAGAAAAGAGTTTGAGATGTCTATTTTTTGAGAGATCAAGTTCTTTATTGGTCTACAGATCAATCAAAAAAGTGAAGGTATTTTCATTACACAGTCCAAATACATCAAAGAGGTCCTAAAAATATTCGACATGGAAGATTCAAAACCAGTTGGAACACCGATGGCTACTGGATGTAAGTTAACAAAGGAGGACAAGACAACATAGGTAAATTAGAATTTGTACAGATCAATGATTGGAAAACTCATGTATGTTGTACACACTAGACCAGCTATTGCACATGCAGTAGGAATTGTTGCTAGATTTTTTGCTAACCCTACGGAATCACATATGACTGCTATGAAAAGAATTCTAAGATATCTAAAGAATACTGAAGAATTTGGCTTATGGTATAGAAGAGAAGGCAAATTTCAACTTAAGGTGTTTATCGATGTTGATTGGGCTGGAAATCTTGATGACCGAAAGAGCGCAATTGGAGGAGCATTCTTTATGCATGACAGACTTGTCATGTGGATTAGCAAGAAGCAAGGATGCATCTCTCAGTCTACTGCAGAAGCATAATATGTTGTTGCTGCTGCAAATTGCTCAAATATTGCATGCATCAAACAGTTACTGGAAGGTATGTATATAAAGATCTTAGAACTAGTAATTATTTATTGTGATAACACCAGTGCAATAAACATTTCCAATAATCTAGTCATGCATTCCAAGACTAAACACATTACCATCAAGTATCATTATTTGAGAGAACAAGTTCAAGAAAAGGAGGTGATACTTGAGTATGTGCAATCAAAAGAACAATTGGTTGATATCTTCACCAAGCCATTGCCCAAGGATACATTTGAGTACTTGAGAAAGAGGCTAGGGGTCAAACCCTTGTTTGCCAGTCAGTAATATGACTGAAGGTTGCATCAGCCTACATATTATTAGAATATCAATGAAGTTGATGCAAGCAAAGAGATGAAGTTCAAAGATACATCTATATATAGACAGGTATATACCAGAACTGAGCACTAGAGCATATTTTTGTATTGCTGATGGATAAGGGAAATTCAAGGAATATATTATGGATAGGATAAAAATGATTGCTTGACATGAATGTTAGATATTTGTAAAATATTTGTTTGGTATTTCTGTCAAAGGGAGAGAGATTATCCATATTATCACATTCTTCTGAAAAAGGGAGAAAAATTATCCATTATCAGATTACTCCAACAGGGAGAGATTATATCCTAAGGGAGAGAAAATTGTATGAAAGATGATTATACAAAGGGAGAGTTGCTGACAAGAGAAAAAGACATCAAAGAGAGAGAATAGTCACAGGAGAGAAATTGATACAAGAAGAGGACTCAACACATCAGAAAATAAAGAGCTGCAAGAGTCAAATCTAAGCTAAAACAAAGCTTACCAGAGTTCAGACATTTATCGGTTATCAAACAAAAGGATTGGTAGTTTGATGAATCTCAACTATTGTATTTCATATTGTATTATAAATAGTATAGTGTGATAATATAGTATGTTGCCATCAATGCCAAAGGGAGAGATTGATGACATGTAACTGATTAAATGTTTGATAATGTTAAGTTCAAGATAATGCAAAGCATTAAATCAGTTAATGGTTTGTATTGTCATTGATGTCAACATGATATCATTTGTACTGCCATGTACATAATGCCAAAGACTTTAGATAATCTATAGAACAAAGGTTATGCTTTCAGCAATGCATAAATGTCAAGTATTCACTAAGTGATAGATAACACCGACGGAGTGCACACCATTGGTAAAGGAAAAGAAGAAAAGTCACAGTGATACCCGACAAGAAGAAGACATTGTTGCCCGATGAAGCAAAACCATAGGATGCCTGACAAGATGAAAATAGAGTTGCCCGACAAGTAAAAATCTAATGATGCCCGGACGGAGATCCCAAAGTTAACTGGAGTCATGTCGATGAAACTATCAGTTGTCACCGACAACTAACTGAAGAATTGGCTGATGGAACAGAGAGTTCAGAAAATGACAAAATATCTAGTTGGCAAGAGCTAAAGATAGACTTAACTGGTTGTTTTCTTTATTTTATTCGACCAGAGTTAAGTAATTGATTTAAAGAAGATTTGTACATTTGGCAAGAAGATAACTACAAGATAAATCAAGAGTTATGCTTTAAATCAAATTGGCTAGATTATTTTTCACGCCAAGAATCAAGAAATAGTGAAAATCATGTCTATACAAGAGACAAGCTTAATTCATTTTTGTAACATCACATTCACAGAAAGGGGATTAAGGGGAGTGAATAAAAAGAGGATGCTAAAGAGAAACTGATGAAGAAGAACTTCATACAGTTTTGATCAATCAAGTTGAAGGAGAGCTAAAGAATTCTGTAGACACTGATGAAAAGTGAAGCACAGCATCACAGAGCATAAAGTGTTTAGCACAAAGAATTGAATTGATACATTGATCAGAGAGGTAATGTACTTAAATAGATCTAAAAATTTACAATTAAAATTTCCATTAGAAACAGGTCATAGTGTTTCAGTTTAACCATTGAAGCATCAAGTCTCTTAATAGAGTAGGACTTAACAATCTTCTATATATTGAGGTACATCCCAAGGAGTGCCAAAAAGTTTGATTCATTAAAGTAGCATTGGACTTGCCCGATACCTATTGACATTCTAAGAAGGAGGCTGATTCAAGGATGGTAGCAATAGATGCCCGATGCTAAGTGACAACCTCTATGTATAAAATCCTCTAACAAGGTCGCACTTAACAGTGTGTTTGTAACCTTTAATAGGGTTGACTCCTAACAGGGCTCACTTTAGAAGAGTGAAAATTTGGGGTACCAGTCCCAGTGGTTTTTCCCTTAACAGGGTTTCCACATTAAAAATTTATGTGTTATGTGTGTATGATTCATTTCTTTACTATTTTGTATCTAACATAGTTAGCATTGGGTTGATCGGTATACTCTACTTATTTACTGAGTTTCGATAAATAGTTATACTTCTTATCGGTAATCAAGGAGAATAAGGACAGACAAGGAAACTGATAGATAGTTATTCATTATAAGTATTTCATGGCATGTATCTTGTAGGGACTTAATAATATGAGGTTTAATTGATTGGTGGTTAATGTTTGAAGGATAAATTTTTGAGGCCACTGATTCACCCCCCCTCTCAGTTATTACTAACATACTTTTCAGTTACAAAGAATATATATTTTTATGAAATGGTATTAGAGAATACAATTTAGTTTATTGATTCCTTAAAGAGAGAATCACTAGGTTAGCCCTCCTAAGCTTAAAGAACTCCAAAAGGAAGAATGATGAGAATCCTTATCTCACTGATGTTTTTTATTGTTAAAATCATAATTTGGTTTGTAAAGCTCTGTATTAAGTTAATTATTGTCATTTGTAAGGTGTTTTATCAATTGATACAGTAAAATACAACTAGCCAATCAGTGAAAGCCCTAATCCACTAATATAGATACTAAAAAGCAGTAATCATTTGAAGGTACACCCGCCTGAGCTTGTGGATCTCAAAGTAAAAGGAGGAACTATTCCTCATCAATTAGGCTTTATCTTGCATGAGTTATAAATTGGAAATATAATATTTAAGCATTCATACTGTATTAGGAACCTGCAAGAAAAATACCTAATAGAATATATTAAGAAAATGATATAGTTTGGCATTGTTGTCAAAGGGAGAGAAGTATTCAATGAAATATATTGTTGTCAAAGGGAAAAGAGATACGAAATATCTATCATAATCATCCAAAGGGAGAGAAAAAAAATATCCATCAAGGAGAGGAACAGTCAAAGGGAGATAAAACATCCAAGAAAGATTCAAAGAAATAACCATCCAACTAAGGGAGAGACAAAATCAGAAGTTGCTACATCTATCCATTGAAGGGAATAAAGAATGAAGAAAATACTCTCCAAGAATCAAATCTAAGATAAAAGAGCTTACCGAGAGTCATACATTTGTATTGGTTATAGAAAAATAATTTTGGTAGAGATTGATGAACTACAACTGATATAATTCATATTGTATTAGTAGTATGTAGTATGTTTCCATCAATGCCAAAGGGAGAGATTGATGAACTATAATTGATTGAATGTTTCAAGATGACAAAGTTGATGATCACTGAGATGTAGAAATTTTTTGATTAAGGTAACAATAGGTTTTTAAGGGCCCCCGAAACCCTTTACATAGAACCAATATCAAAGCATAAAGCACCAAAATGACAACAATATGTCACAGATGATAGATGACCACAAAAGGGGCTTAACCCCTGATTATACAAAATAGAACATAAAGATAAAAAATAGACAATGATTAAGTTCTGGAAAAATGGAGTTGAAAAACTTCTAGCAGCCAAAACAGTCCAGTAGTAATTACTCAGCTGCATCCATCTGGTCTTCCAAAATCTAGATTTCATCCATCTTTAAATTAGTTAATGTATTGTATTGTCATTGATGTCAACTTGATGTGGTATGATTTCTCATACAAATATTGTCACAACACTTAAATATCTGAAGACACAAAGTTTTTGTCATCGGTAATCATGGACACCAAGTGATAGTGAACCCCAAGCACAAAAGTTCATAGTGTTACCCAATGGATAGTGTTACCTAAGCAAGTGATACCCGAGAAAGCATTACCAAGCTAACTGTAGTTGTCAATGAATAGAACAGAAGTTGATGCCTGAGCTATCTGCAGTAGTCACCGAGCACAACTGAAGTGTTGACCGACGGGAACTAGAGTTAGGATACGACAAAACAACTTAGCAGGCAGGAGCTAAAGATAAAGTTAACTGATTGTTTACTTTTTTTTCATCGATCAATTAAAAGCTAAAGATGAGAAGGAGATTTAAAGAATGTTTTATTCTATTAAATAAGGAAATATTTACATAATAAAACTAAAGCAAGCATGGTGAGCTTTACGGATCAAGAAGTGATCAATGAAGAAAACAAGAAGGACAAGAAACAGTGAAATCATGTCTATATAAAGAGACAAGTAATTCATAATAAAAAGGAAGAGGAATGCTAAAGAGAATTTTGATGAAGATAGAAGTCTTCGTGCAGATCTTATCATACAGGCTAGAGGACATAGCCAAGAACTCTGCAAACATCAAGCAAGAGAGAAGCAACGACATTCACCGAGTAGAAAGAAGTGGATCAAAGTTATTGAAGAGAACATTGATCAGAAAGGTATTAAGAGCTTACAATAGATCTGAACATCTGCAAGATTAAGTTGTATTTATGAATAGATCATATATTGTTTTAGTTTAACCATTGATTTAGAAAATCTCTTAACAGAGTGGGATTTAACCATCCTTTATATATTGAGATACATCCCAAGGAGTATCAAAAGTTTTTCATGTTGATAGCATAGTGAATGCTAGGTCAAGTGATAAACTGTTAGTTTTAAATCCTCTTACAAGGTCGCACTTAACAGTGTGTTTGTAACCTTTAACAGGGTTGGCTCTTCACCAAGCTCACTTCAGAAGAGTGAAAATTCTGGGTTACCGGTACCAAGTGGTTTTTCCATTAATAGGGTTTCCACATTATAAATCTATGTGTCAAATGTGTATATGGTTCATTGCTTTAATATTTTTCTTTACACATTACTAAAACATGATTGATCGGTAAACACTAAGTTATTTACTGTATTTCGGTAAAGGTTAAGAAAAGATAAACTGCTATTCGGTAAAGCTTAAGGAAAGGATAAATAGTATAAACATCGAGCAGTATATACATGTTAGATTCACACAAGGCATACATCTTGTAGGACTGAAGATAACTAGAGGTTTTATATTTGTGGTATAAATTTTTGGACTGAATTATTGGATTAATTTTTGAGGCCACTGATTCACCCCCTACCCCCCTCCCCCCTTAGTTATTCTAACAAAACCATATACACATCAATATAATAATCTTTAGACACTTTAGGTGTAGAAAAATAGTATATTTTATTCACACATTAGGAAGGATCATTACTAGGGGGAAATGGCATGACTTATTCTTATTCATATCATTCCAATCAAGTCTAGGCACAACCATCATATTTGCATAGCACTACTGAAGTAATAGTAGATAGAATCATGAGGGAGCCCACAATTATTAATTGAATATTCCCAAAGCCCTTGATTCTATTTATGCATACCATAGAGGAGTTGGCCAACAAATTTTAGACCAGATAATTAATCATATTGAACCAACTTAATAATCATCAAGACTAAGATGGTGGTATTATAAACAATTGAGCTACTTTGACATATCATATTCAATGCATAATTACTATGTATATCGAACAAAGGATTGACTACGATCTATATAGAAAGGAATCTATTATAGTTTCAATAACAAGAGTATAGAGAAAACCCTAAACAATATCCTTAGCATACACTATAGCAGTATTAAAACATTGTAAATTGATAGTTGCGTCTTTAGTCCCAACAAGGGACATTACAATCTCATTGTAATTTTCTATTCTAATTAATTTAATTCCAATTGTTTATGTCTTTTCTTGTTTGAGGATTCTCTATTGTATGTGATAGGTTATTTGCATGCAGGTGATTATTGGGCTTGTGGGAATTCACCAATTCTTGAATTCTAACATGTTATCAGAGCTCTAGACCTGATACTTCATGTTCGTCAATTTTGAGTTTTTTCTTACAACAAGTTTTTTGTGCATCTTGGGGCGATTTGGACCTCACAATCAGATCCTCAAGGTTTGTGAACAGTACGGATCTGGGGGTAGCTGAAAATTCTGGGCACTTTGGCATAAAATAGAGGTCACCATTGTGCTTAGACGGACAAAAAACCCCAAAATCCATATAAATTTTGTCAATTTTGGAGAACGTAAAAATCTGAGCACATTTCTTGGGTTGCATGCTTTATGAGGTAGATTGGTACTAGCGCTATCTTATTTTTTATTTGTTCAGGTTTCATCCAAAAAAATAAAAAAAATAAAAATCATGCATTTACATGCATAATTTTTTTTTGTAAAAGTTTTACTTCTTTAATAAAGTTTTTTTTAAAAATAAACTTTATTATTTTCTAGGAAAATTACATGTTGCAGTAATGCTAACATCAGTAGCCGCAAGCCAAAATTTGACGGTCGTCAACTTGTCACAGTTTGACCTTTTTGTCATAAAAAAATAGTTGTTTTTTTTGCCATAACTTGCTCATACGGTATCAAAATTGCACAAATGAGATATGATTGGAAAGATGATTCCAAGACCGATTTAGTGGTGTAGGTGGTGTTTTCTTATTTTGCAATTTTTTCTACAGTCAATTTCAGAGGTTATTTTTTGCCTTCCCAGGCGCATAACTTGTGCATTTAAACTCCATTTTTCAAAAATTAATATGCGTTGGAAAGGTATTTTAGTGAGCTCTTTCCAAATCTACAGTCAATTTCATCAAAATTTTCACCAAGTACACAGATATCAAACATAAGTACTTTTTTTATTTTTTGCACTTTTCAAATTTTAGATTTGTGTTAAGGTTTGGGTTCTTGTATTGTGGGGGTACGTTTTCCTCTATTTCACATGGAAGACCTTTCCTCTATTGAGTGACTTAATCTACACAATTAACACACCTGAAAGACACACATGAGCTGCCTTCTCATGTCAAGGGGTTATGGTTTTGTTTGGATGAGGTTCAACCTCAGTTGCCTCGCCTGTTTGAGGTCATGCAACACAAGATTAGAATAGATGAGGTCATGAGGATGCTTTCCCTGAACACTTTAGATAGTCTTTTGTTTCACCTTGATGGTTTCACTATACCTCGGGACATGTGGACCAAGTTTCATGATCTTTTTAGCACCATTAATCAGTTTTAAGCACTTCAGATTGAGGCAGAGTTAATCTCTTTGGCACTTGATTATTTTCCCTCTATTGAGGATTTCTTGATAAAATTCAAATCACTATGATCATTGTTACATGGTTGTGGTAAGAACAAAATAGAAACTGAGTGTATATACTTGATACTCCCTAAGCTTCGAGGTCTATTTCAGATATTTTCTTCTACATTCTACTCCACCATGGATACTTTGGGTCCACGATTTTCCATGCCTACCTTTGAGGTATTTTATCATCGATTGACACATGACAAGTCCAAGCTCACACATTTGGGTGCTCTTCCATGATCATAGAACCAAAGATTGGTAGCTCAGACATCTCCAGGGAAGAAGGAGTAGAAACAAAAGTCACAAACCATGGACCCTAGGAAGGATTCTAGTTCTCAACACCCATATGGCCCACTTTCTCATAAGGGATAACAATCAAAGACATCTAAAGACCTAAGTGTGCTTATTTTAAAAATCCAAATCATGATGTGTCTCATTGCTATGAGAAGAAGATAGATGGATATGCAATATAGGTTTTAGATTTGATAGCTCTTCTTATGAAGAACAACATTGATATTCCTTCTTCTTCTACTTCTCACAGGTCTTCTTCTTCTTCTTCTTCTTCATTCCAAACAAATAGACAAGACAAAGTAAAGGTTCATGCATTATGTGCAACCACTGGCCCACACTCTTCTAGATAGTTATTGGATTTAGTTTCTTCACACCATATGGCATCTTCTTAGGATTTATTCTCATATTTTGAGGCTTCTCTTACCCCACACATTTTAATGGGGAACAACATTGTTATGATTATATGTAGGAAAGGTTCTATTGACATTGATGAAAATTCATTCAATGGTGTACTATTTATTCCATCTTTTTTCTCTAACCTTCTCTCTATCTATCAGATTACTCATAATAGGATAGGGAAGACATTTGAGTTCACACAAGATTCATTGGACAGAGACAATGAGATAGACAATATTTTGCAACAAGGACATTTGATCATTCTTCCCGCTTATACTATTTATCTCATTTTGGTCCACCATCTCCACTATCAAAGAATCACTCTCTTTCTTCATGAGAGCCTGTTAAGGTAAAATCATGTCACTTGAGCTTATGTGTTGTTCCTGAGACCATTGTTGTGACTTCTACACCTCCACCTCCTAGTGAGTTTGCACCTATTCAACGAGATTCCTCTTTAGCTTTTCCTGACATTATAGCTCCATGCATCAAGCCACCTAGTGTATTTGTTGAGGACATATCAGAGAAAATTCATCTCCTCTCAATGATAGATTCAACACATCTTTTATTCTACCTTCTTTGGAGATTCCATTACAGGATTCTCATGTGTTCTCTTTTGAGCACTAGCAAGGCCTTCTAGTTTCACCTCACATTCAAGTGTTTCCTCTTCTTCCTTTGCTACCTTTATTTCTTCCACATTGATTTGATTATCAGCATATGGGTTCTATCATTTTGGGGGGACTTTGGATTTTTCATCCTCTCTCATGGGGGAGTTGGTTGTACTTATAGTCTTGAGAGAGTCTCTTGAGACATTGAATTTGTACCTTTTTCCCATCTCTTTTTGGAGAGGAATTTTTTTTCCACTCAGTTTTCTCCTTTTCTCCATGTTAGTCCAAGTCTTGTACTTGTCCTTTTTATCTGGTCCTTTGAGTCGCCATTATGTTTCCTGATTATCTTAAGATCCCTAAAATCTTTCAAGTCCAGTCAATCACTAAGGTGTTAGTCCTGTAGTCCAGCCTTGTTTTGAAAGGTGAAAGTTTATTTATTAATAAATTGTTTGAATAGGCTTGAACACCCTTGAACAACCTTGAACAGGTTTGAACTTGGTTCAAACTGGTTCAAGGTAGTTTGAGGTAGTTCATAGATTCTAAGAAATTTGGCAGGTACATAAAGATGGCGGTGATGATTTATGTATCGAGGAATCATGTGAAATGTTGAAGTATCAGTTACAGAATTAAGGCATGTCAGTGCAGGAGAATTGTTAAAATGATGAACCCGCGGCATGCCTAATTTTCATAAATGCAAAAATGAAGGGAAGAAACTTTATGTTAGTGTAAATTGATATAGAAGTTGTCACTATTGTTTGTAATATACATGCCTCCATTCACATTAGTGAAGTCTTCAATGTGCAGATCAGAGAAGTTAAAATAGGGATATGTGATGCACATGGTGGAAAATTTACATCATCTTCAGCTTGAGGGAAGCATGGGTATCAACACAGAGATCATAATTAGCTTTTGGATCTCTATTTTAGTGACATCAAATTATATTGGCAACCATTGTAACTGTGCAAAATAAAATTTAATGAAACTTTTGCAACCACGAATTTTCTGAGAGCAAAAAAACTGTCTCTACTCATAGCTGCGTAACTTTTGACTCAGACATAATTTAGTAAATCACTTCAGTGGAGTTTAGAGAAATTAGGATAGCTCCAACATATCCAACAATGAAGGAAATCCAATGGTGGAATAATTAGTTATGGCCCCCGCACCGAGGCCTAATTTTACTATCATAAATATTTTTTAAATCTGCCCAACAGCAAGATTTTTTATTGATGACTAAAGTATTCATATGCCACCTATCCAAGAGCCCATGCATGCATTTTTTTGATATGAAATATGAGTATTGGGTCAAATAATATGATAAATAAAATAACTTCCAAGAATCAGTTATTAAAAATGAAAAGAACCCGTCAGCATGGGGAGAGTTAAATATGCAAAACAAAGATAAGGGAAGGGTTCCGCTTCTTCTTTGGCTGCAGTCTGTGTGCTCTAGCTAGGAATAAAGTTTATTTTATTTTTAATTGGGGAAAGAGGGATTGAATGTAATGTTTTTAGTTATGGTTTATGGAGGAGTAAATAGATCTTTGAGTCTTTTACTGTGTATTGAGGAGGAAGGAGGAATATGTATCAGATCTTTGAGTTTGAATATATTTTTATGATTGAGAGTGATCTATGAGTCATTTCAATCATCTTCTTATGCTATCATATTTTTAATCATGAATGTTATTAAATCTTTGAGTTTATTCATTCATGTATCTGAAAACAAATATTAAATCTTTCTCATGCTCTTACAGTGGGAATAATAAGTGAATAGTCTTTGTGTCATGCATTTAGTTTTTCTTTTAAATTATTAAATCCACAATCACATTCACACCATGTTGATGGGTGAATGTTAGTATGCCTTTATGTCTTCTGGTTAAAGACATAACCTATATTTTAATTCATTGTAAATCTTTCTAAGAGGGAGCTGTACCTCTCAATTTAGACAAAAGTTATCAATCCAATGATAACTTCTCCAACTGTTAGTAGTGTTTGAACGTCTATTGGGGAATTGTGAGTCATTCTATGTTATTGTTTTTGAAGTGTAAATATTTTTACTAACACTCCACTTTATAGAGATTTGGTTGTGATTAGGTACCTCATCAGACCTTGTTGTTGGGACCCAAGTTTCCTTTCTTACACATAGTTGCATTCATTCCCTTAGACTTTTAGCTACTCCCTAAGTTTATCTTAAGGGAGTGTATTAGAGTTAAAAATATATTTAATTTAATTAGGTTTTTCTACAAAAATTTGGGGTTTTATTGGGGACGACACCCTTATTCTAGTTTATTAGTGTTTTCAGTCACATATAGGACCGAGTGACCAATCCCTGACCCCGCAATCAAGCCTCTATCCTCAGTCAATAGATAATTGTCCATACACAGTCAAACAAGGACTGAACATTCAAAACCTGACACCTAGCAAATCCACCAGTGACTAACAACCTCAAATATCCTGGGAAATTCCTATTTGTTTCAAAATTGCGAGTGATTAATTTTTAATAAGGAGAGAAAACCAATCACGGTGCATGTGGGATTAAAATCTCACATCACCGCACCTCCCCATAGACTCTCCCACATCATGCATCATGGTGGCCAACAACACTCATCGACTCAGTGACTTGTCTGCTCAACGATTTGGCTTCCTCCTTAGCTCTCCACCTCACGATCTTGCCTCAGTCTGACAACAATAGTGGCTGCATACATCTTGACCTAGACAGAAAAATGGAGCCACTTCAACAACACCTACTTTCAATGCAGGATACTCATTTCACAACTCAGCACACATCCAACTCAGTTCTTCAGCATAAATTTCTCGCCACCTCACCTTCTCGGTGCATCACGAGTTCACAAATGACATCAACATCCACTGCGACGCTAAACTACACTGTGCTCGGCTGACTTCCAATAACCTATGCTAGCCACTCGACATGGTCTAAGATCTCTCATTCTTCATAGTGTGGTGAGCTTGTTCACCACAACATGGTCCCTCCATGTTCCACTTGTCACCCGTCGAGCTGCATACACCGAGCTCCTTGTACGCGGGTTTCAGCCAGTCCAAACACCACGCGGGATCTTCAAACAACTCAACTCGGATCTCCAAACATGATACTAAGCCCAAGCACCTTCACATCATAGGATCAAATATGACACTAAGTTGAGCACTATAGATCACTTTGATTTCCAACTTAGTTCAAGTGGTTAACAATGCCCAGGCAGAACCTAAATCAACTCACTAATATTCTCTTGTAGGCATCAACTCGCCACAACTCAGTCGCTTTCCTAGCTCTGTCAACTTCCCTGCAGTCTTTCCAATGTCAAGTTGTCTAAGTTCAGTGTCTTTAGCCTAATGACTCTTTCAACACCTGGGCAGAGCAATGACATCCTTCCATCATGAGAAATCAAGGCATTCAGGGTAGAGCTCTCGTCATTGAGCTCTTCCAAACACAAAGCAGCTCAACAAGGAGCTTCTTTCACCATGGTACCAGCATCTAGGAAATGCAACATGCAGGATCAAGATCCAGTCACCCCGTAGTGTTAGTGACCATGTCAACCCACTTGTCAGGTGATATCAACCTTTATATCACTAAATTTGACACTTCGATGGGTGTCGTTCTGAATATTTTTGAGATGGTCAATTTGCTACTATTTTTTTACGTTGACAGATAGTAAACCATCATATTTAACCTCTTGTGTTGATGACATAAAAACATGGTGCAAATTTATGACCCCCTCACCATTGGCATTCTTGATCTTTGAGGCAATTTTGAAACCCTTATAACCTGGTTATTTTGAGGCCTTTTTTTGCTACATTTTTTTAATTTGGGGTATAATTTCACGCTCTTCAGTTTTGTGTAGGTATTTTTCATTTTGATGAACAAAATTTTGATAATTTACAATTTTTTTTATGAGGGTTCCTATTCGATCCTAATTTCTACAATTTCAAAAACTTCATTCGGGTTCATATGGACACATTTTTAGGTTTTATTTTTTTAAAGGTGCATAATTTTTTGTCTACTTTTCAGATTTTCTATCAGATTGTAACTATTGTGAGTGGACATTGTACTTTCAACAATTGGTCTATTTTTTCCTATTGTGGCACTTGTAAATGATAGAATCCTTGAGTGATCTTGTGTCTTATATATATCCATATTTTATAAGTTATAATCATTGAAATTTGAATTCCACTTTGCATTATTTTTTAAGTGGTAATTGTATGCATTAAGTACAAAGTGCCAAAATCATCTATTTTGGGGGGTTCTTTGATTTATTGCATTTTTGGGGGGATGCAATGATTTTTTGATCTCAATTTTCATGTGAGAAGTGCATCATGTATAAAATCATGGAATATATAATCCATCATGTTGTATTTTTTATTGGGGATAATTATGCATCATGGGAAAAAGGTATCATCACATATTGTAGATGGAAAAATTATTGCCTCATCTTTATGGACTTGTTCCTATAACAAATTATAAGTGGAAACATGTAGCTTGGTGTGAAAGGAATTTTAATATCATGGGATTGATTGCTTACAACATGGATACTTTCTATTTTGAAGTCAAATTCAAGCTTGAGGATATTAGGTGCCCACGCACACAATGGATCATTATTTGGGAACACTTTGGAGATTCACATGTTCCTCCATTCCAAAAAGATCCAATTTTTTATTGTCTCATTCCACTTGATGATGCAGATAATATTCCTTATGATAAGCATACCTTATGGGAGATTGGTCATCTTGCAAGACTTGAGCAGTATGATGAGTTGAAGACTCAACATAAATTTGCTAAAGATACTTTTGTTTCTTTACTGAGAAGGGGATGAATTAGAAAACTATGATACTTTAAACTTTAAAACTTAACTTTGATTCAGCTTGGTAGGATAAACAACAACATCAACCGAATCACCAAATAACTTCAATATAACAATCAACAACTTGCATAAATAGTAAACATCATTCACATGAATCATTCAACACACATAACACCAATTTTAATGAGGAAACCCAATTTGGGAAAAACCTTTGTGGGAATCGTCACCCACAAATAAAAATACTCTTCTGAAGTGTGCTTGGTTAAAAGCCTATCCTATTAAAGATTATAATGCACATTGTTAAGTGTGACCCTGTTAAGGGATTTACCTTAGATCTATTAGGATCTTCACCCTATTAGGAGTGGTCTGGTTAAAGGTCTTTGAACACTCTTTAAGAATGTCACCTTTCACAAGGATTTTACAATAAGACTATTAAGTCCACTCGGTTAAGCAATTTCTCTGTTACAAATGTAAATAAGCAATAGTATAAAATTGATCTGTTAAACTGCAACTACCTCTTACTTGATCAGATCCCTTAGGTTCTCTATGAATACTGGCATCAATACTTCATCTGTCTCTGCTCTAGACTTAGATTTCCACTTCTTTTCTCTTCACTACATCGCTCGGTATCACTTCAAATCTTCAACTATCCAACTTCTTTTTCCTTCAAAATCATCCTTTAAATAGACTCTATTTTTGCCTCTTAATCTCCTTGATTAGGTTTTCCTTCAATCACTCTCAGCTGCCAGATCATCTTTGAACGTATTCAATGAATTTGAAACTCGGTGAACCACTTCAGCATCTTCTTGGAACTTGCACTTTTCTTGGAAATAAAACCATTAGTTTTGCCACTTAATCTTCACCATAGATCTTCAATTTAAATTTTTCTAAACGTAGATCTCTCCAACTAACTCTTTCTCATTCTTGGAATTTTCCAAATTACTGTGACTTTTCATTAAATTCTTTCTTATCCTTGTTTACAACAATAGTTCCACTTGATAACATGAACTCTCAACTCAGTAACTAACATGCACTACTCAGTGTCTTGGCTCACTTAGTGAATTGACCGACTAACACAACCCTTTTACAGATAGACTTTTTATGCTTGGTAACATAACTGGTTTAGCTTACTGACTTGACTAATATTCTATACTGACTTGATAAAGTAGAAAATAATTATCTCAATAGTACCTTATCATTGTTTGATCTGTATTAGTTTCCCAATTAAGTTCTTCATCTTCACAACTTATCACTCATCTATTTTCTTCAACTCACTCATTTTATATCAAACTTAAAAATATATGGCAACTTAATATGAACTAGAAATCAATTGCTAGACATAAATAAAAAAATAAACAACTGATCTAATCCATCTACAATGATGTATACCTCTCATCTTGATCTTCATCATCATCACCATCAGTTGAGTAACAATCTCCCTCTTTAGCTCTAATGACAACACTATCAATTGATGATGGCATACTCTAACATCTTTGTTCTTTATTTACTCCCTCTGAGTTGTTTTTTCTTGTTCTCCCTCTGTGTTCATTCTCCCTTTTTCACTTATACTTCTTTTAATCATCAATTACTTATCTTCACCCTCTTTGACAACAATGCCAAAGATATATACTCCTAAAAATGTTTTCAGGAAATGGATTATACCTTGCATATATTGATATCTCATTGCATACAGAATTACTTTTCACAACTTCAGGCATCACCTAAAGTATGAACACTAGCATCAACTCACAAAATAGATGTTCTAATGAATTCTTGAATTAATGCAGCATGCATCTAAACTAGTAAATATTGGATAGGAGTAGGACCCCTAATTTACCTTGGAGATACTCAAAAACATCCTTTGATAGTGGCTTGGTGAATATATCTGCTAACTTCTCTTTTGAATTCACATACTCTAATATCGCGTGTTTGTCTTGAACTTGTTCTCTCAAGTAATGATACTTGATATAAATTTTCTTGGTCTTAGAATGCATCACCAGATTCTTTGATATGTTTATAGCACTTGTATTATAAAAGAATAGTAACTAGATTTGTGATCTCCTCTTGCATACCTTCAAGTAGCTGTTTGATCCATACAATGTTTGGACAATTCGTAGTTGTAACAACATATTCAGCCTTGACAGTAGACTTTGATATACAACTTTGTTTCTTACTCATCCATGTAACTAGCCTTTCTCCTAAAAATAAAGTGTATCCACTTGTACTTTCCCTATCATCAATATTTCCAGCCCAATCAACATCACTATACACTTTTAACTCAAAATCTCTCCCTTTCTTGTATAGTAGACCAAAGTCTTCAATTCCTTTCATATATCTAAATATTCTTTTAACTACATGCATGTGTGATTCCTTTGGATCGACAAAAAATCTTGCAAAAATACCAACTGCATAAGCTATATTAGGTATGTTGTGTACAACATGTTGTAGCTTACCAATCATTGATTGGTAGAGTGTCTTATTCACTTCCTTTGGCTCATCTTATTTTGATAACTTGCAACCAATAACCATCAGTGTTCCAACCGATCTCGAGTCTTCCATATCAAATGTCTTTATGATCTCATTAATGTACTTTTATTGTGTGATGTAGATCCCATCATTGACTTGTTGAATTTGCAGTCCAAGGAAGAATCCAATCTCTCCTATCATGGCCATCTCAAATTCCTTTCTTGTCTCCTTAGAAAAAGATCTGCATAATGTGTTATTGCCTCCAAAAATAATGTCATCAACAAATATTTCAGCAATCAAAATCTTATTAGTACTATCACATTTCAGATTTACATTATTGTTTTCACTTGTTCTTTGAAATCCAATCTTGATTAGATATGCATGCAACATTTCATACCATGCTCGGGGTGCTTTCTACAAACCATATAGTGCCTTGTGCAATTTGCATACCATGTCCTTGTTAGTATTCTCAACAAATCCTTTAGGTTGTTCAATGTAAACTTCTTCAAGAATACCATTAAGAAATGAAGACTTAACATCCATTTGATAAAATTTAAATCCTTTGTAAGTTGCATATGCTAGTATAATTCTAACTCCTTCTAATCTAGCAATAGGTGCAAAAGGCTCACCATAATGAATACCTTCTTCTTGTGCATACCCCTTGAAAATTTGTCTTGCTTTATTTTTTATTACATCTCCATGTTCATTCAATTTTGTTTTCTAAAAACCCACTTTGTACCAATAACATCCTTATCTTTAGGTCTCAATACCAAAGTCCATGTGTTATTCTTTTCAATCTGATCTAACTCTTCTTTCATAGCTTTAATCCAATCTTCATTCTCCAATGCATCATTTACTTTCCTTGGCTCAAAATTAGAAATTAAGCATGTATTGTCTCTTACCTTGCTTCTTGTCATACTTCCAACATTCTTGTCTCCAACAATCTTTCTCGTTGAGTGGTGTCTCCTCACATACTTTGTTGGTGTCTCCTCACATTCTTTTCATAGCTTTAATCCAATCTTCATCTCCATCATTCGGTGGTAGCTCTCTTTGTTCAACTTCCTCCTCAGTTTCTAATTTCGGTAAGGTGTCAGGAATCTCAGTTTGTACATATACAAATATTTGGTAGTCCTTGGGTTCCTTCTTACTGTCCTCGTCATTCTTTTCTACAAATTTATCAATCCTTACATTTTTACTTTCCATAATTTTGTTAGTAGCCTTGTTCAAACATTTTTAATATTTGTTCTTTGTAGAATATCCTAGGAATATTCCTTCGTCTCCTTTAGAATCAAACTTACAATCTCTAGCATCTTTTAGAATATAGCATCTACTTCCAAATACTTTGAAATAATTCACATTTGGTTTATGATCATACCAAATCTCATATGGAGTCTTGTTTGTACCTTTCTTCAGCTGAACTTGGTTAAGTGTATAAGCAGTAGTGCTAACTGCTTCTCTCCAATATGTTTGAGAAATACCCTTCTCAATCATCAGTGTTCTTGCACAATCCACTATGGATCTGTTCCTTCTTTCAGCTACACTATTCTGTTGTGGGGTCCTTGGTGCAAACATTTGTCTCTTTATTCCATGTTCATTGTAGAAGAGTGTAAACTCATCTGATGTAAACTCGCCCCTTTAGATATTATAAACTTTAGTTTAATCCAGTCTCCTTCTCAAATATTTCCTTATACCACTTAAACATTTGAAAAGCTTCAGATTTTTCTTTCAAAAACATGACAGACATTATTCTTGAATAATCATCAACAAACAAAATTAAATATCTATCACCATAGTAGCTTTGTGTTCTCATAGGTCCACATAGGTCAATGTACACTAATTCCAAAATACCCTATGTAATATAAGACTTACTTGTAAAACTAGAATTCGTCATCTTACCGACTTGAAATTCTTTGCACATGACATTTTTAGGTTTCTCCAACCTTGGTAGACCTCTAACTCAATTCTTCTTCCTCACTTTGATTAAGTTGTCAAAATTCACATGACATAACCTCTTGTGCCATAACCATACATCCTCAAATTTAGCATACAAAAAAATCTTAGTAGATGTATCAAGGTAGAATAGATTACCTTTAGATTATTCTCCAGTCACAATTAGACCTCCAATCTGATCAAATACCTTTACCTTTCCATTATAAAATTATATTCGGTGTCCTATATTATTCAGTTATGCCATACTCAATAGATTATTCTTTAGTCCTTCAACCCAATAGACATCATCACATCTGGTATTATTCAATATAAATATAGAACCTTTACCTTTCATAGGATATGGAGCATCATTACCAAATCTAACATAGCCTCCATCATTTTATTCCATACTAATGAACTTAAGTGTGTCACCAGTCACATGATGTGAACAACCACTATCTATAATCTAGGTATCATTCTTAGTTACATGCGAGAGTAGGGATTTTTCTTCTTTACACTTTTCCTCATCAGAATCATCCTTGATAGCAAGATACACAATTTCTTCACCGTCATCATCGTCTATATCATCATCATTGGTTAGTCCTTCATTAGCAATATGACATGACTGCTTACCTTTATTCTTGAAATCTCAGAATCTTCTGAATCTGTTCTCTCTTTATTTATCTCGATTGTCTTTCATCTCATCATTGTCATTGTCAGGGCATCTTGAAGCAATGTGACCAATCTTGTTACAGCTAAAACATATCAAAGGTAGCTTACCTCGGTACTTTCCTTTTCCTATTTTTAGTCTTCTAGCTAGTAAAGCTTTGAACTCTCTTTCATTTGCTTCATCTTCAGCATATAGTTCTTCTAATTCACTTTTGAAAGTATAAAACCTTTCACTTGCACTACTTGCATAGCCATCACTGGGTCTAGAATCTCTAGAACTTCCAATTTTCAAAGATGATTTAAATGAAGAATCAATTCGAGAAGTAGTAGGTAGACTTTTGTCGAAATCATTAAGCTCAAAAGAAATCAACTTACCAATAGTGGCATCTAGTAAAATAATCATTTGTGGAATCGATCTCAGTTCTTGTATTGTAGATACTCGGATAGCATACATAGGTAACAGTGTTCTCAATAGTTTGTTTGTAACATATTCTTCTTCCATATGTCCTCTAGCACCTCTGATAATATTCACAATCTCTTTCAATCTTGTGTCATATAGTACAATAGTTTCACCTTATTTCATTCTCATCGAATCAAATTTGCCTCTCAATCTTTCAACTTTAGCCTTCTGAACATGCTAATCTCCACCATATACTAGTACAATCTTATCCCGCATATGTTTTGTTGTATCACATCCTTTAAGGTCATTAAACTCCTTGTCATTGAGACAAGCTGATATCTCAATCATGACTTGTGTGTGGTCTTTCCTCTCTCTTATTTTATCAAGCATCATAGGACCAAATGGTGGTGGTGAATACTCATTGTCAAGATAGTATATTGCATACTCTCCAATCCCGAATAAGTGCAACCTCATTATGTTTTTCCATATAGAGAAGTTATCCTTATTCAACTTTGGTGCCTCCCTCTTATACATCTTCATATCTTTAACTCAATTCTTTTAAACTTATCTCTTAGATTACTTAGCTTTGATACCAATTGTTGGTTTACTAAAGAGGGTGAATTAAAAAACTATGATACTTTAAACTTCAAAACTTGACTCTGATTCAACTTGGTAGGATAAACAACAACAGCAACCAAATCACCAAATAACTTCAATATAACAATCAACAACTTTCATAAATAGTAAACATCATTCACATGAATCATTCAACACACATAACACTAGTTTTAACAAGGAAACACAATTTGGGAAAAGCCACTATGGGAATTATCACCCATAAATAAAAATACTCTTCTGAAGTATGCTCGATTAAAAGCCTATCATGTTAAAGATTACAGTGCACATTGTTAAGTATGACCCTATTAGGGGATTTACCTTAGATATGTTAGGATCTTCACCCTGATAGGAGTGACCTAGTTAAAGGTCTTTGAACACTCTTCTAGAATGCCACCTTTCACAAGGATTTTATAATAAGATTGTTAAGTCCACTCGGTTAAGAGATTTCTCTGTTACAAATGTAACTAAGCAATGGTATAAAATTGATCTGTTAAACTGCAACTACCTCTATCTTGATCAGATCCCTTATGTGATTTGTGACAACTGACATCAATACTTCATCTGTCTCTGCTCTAGACTCAGATTTCCACTTCTTTTCTCTTCACTGCATCACTCGGTATCACTTCAAATCTTCAACTTTCCAGCTTCCTTTTCCTTCAAATTCATCCTTTAAATAGACTTTGTTTTAGCTTCTTAATCTCCTTGATTAGGTCTTCCTTCAATCACTCTTAGCTGTCAGATCATCTTTTTGAACTTATTCAATGAATTTGAAACTCGGTGAACCACTTCAGCATCTTGTTGGAACTTGCACTTTTCTCAGAAATAAAACCATTAGTTTTGTCTCTTAATCTTCACTTTGATCTTTTATGAATGTATATCTCTCCAACTAACTCTTCCTCATCCTTGGAATCTTCTAGATCACTATGAATTTGTATTAAATGCATTCTTATCCTTACATGAACTCCCAGCTCAATAACTAACATGCACTACTCGGTACCTTGGCTCGCTCGGTGACTTGACCGACTAACACAACCCTTTACCGATAAACTTCTTTTTCTTGGTAACATAATTGATTTAGCTTACTGACATGACTAATCTTCTATACCGACTTGATAAAGTAGAAAACAATTATCTCAATAGTACCTTATCATTGTCTGAATTGTATTAGTTGCCCAATTAAGTTCTTCATCTTCACAACTTATCACTAATCTCTTTTCTTCAACTCACTCATTTTATATCATACTTCAAAATATATGGAAACTTAATATGAACCAAAAATCAATTTCTTGACATCAATGACAAAATAAACAAATTATCTAATCCATATACAATTACGTATACCTCTTATCTTTATATTCATCATCATCACCATCAGTTGAGTAACAACTTCTACTTCTTTAGTTGTTATAACTCCTACTATTTCTCCTGATGATTCATGTACTTATACAACCATCAATTCTTGTGATTTAGTATAGAAGGATATTCCTTGTGATCCAATGTAACATGATTTTCCTTGTCTTCAAGTTATAGCTCCTTGGGATGACTTCTTGACATACATTACAAGTTTGTTTGTGGAGTCTCATATTTCAGATTTGGGAGACATTATTGATGAAATTCATCTTCTCTTTGATGAATATGATCCTTCTTGAGTTGTTTCAAGGGAAAAATATGACCCTCATCTTCATTCTCCACTTGATCCTACTTTTGATTTTTACATGATTGTGGATCCTTTGATACAAAAATTGGAGGACGTCTCTTTATCTTCAAAGAAGACATTTGAGTCTTTGGAGATTGGTTTTCATGAATCTCAAACTTCACTTGAGATGTCACATTGTATGGTTGATCATACTTGTGTGTTGGAGATTCCTATTCATTTTCCTGAGACATCATACATCTTGAGGATTCTTCCTACAGATTGGAGAGGATTCATTGATATGCCTATGGCATTGTTTCTTCTTAAGAGGGGGGACATCATTCAGTTTTCTTGGTGCAGTTTCTACATTGATCAAGGAGAAACTACCATTGGTGTACATTCTACATTGATGGGGACTACTTTTTCTCTCTTCCTACTTCCTATTTTAAGGAGACATCTTTTTCTTTGAAGCTTATTCACAATCAGTTACCATTAGTTCATTTCTTGTCACCTTCTATTGGGCATGTTCATGATTGGTTTGTGGTATCTTCATCATTCAAGGACATGGTGACACATGATCACACTTCAAAGACATAATTCTTCATTTGGATTTCTCATCGTTATTCCTATCCATAATAGGAATCTTTCTTGCATTTGTACTGTGTGTATCTTATTCCTAAGAGGAGAAATGTTGTTTGTGGGCATTGGTCTATGTTTTTCCTTCAAGCACTCCATCCTTGGAGAAGATTATTCAATATGTGGAGGATATCATTTCTCCTTGGTTCCTTCCTATGGGGGGATTCTTGATTGTATATACATGATGCATGTCGTAATGGGGGGGGTCTTGATTACTCCATCCACCCATGTATCTTGTTTTTATTCATCTCTCTTTTTGGGGAGGGTTTTTCCCATGAGGTTTTCCCTCTTTCTCTACTTTATGAGAGATTTCATTGAATATCTTTTGCACTTGCATATTGTACATGGGTACATAACATGGTCTAGTAGTTGGGACCCATCTTTCATTATCATCTAGTATTGTGAGTTTAAGTGCATTCCCCTAAGTTTCACTTAAAGGGGGGTGTTGGTGTAATTAAATACTCCTAATTACACTTCACTTAAGCTTACTTAGGATAATGAATTTCATATTAGTTTTCATATGAGACACCTAGGAGTTTTCATCTTATTTTAGCACATGGTGTAGGAGAAACTCTATTTTATGTGTGAGATCCACCTTTAGTGATCTTATCACATTACCATCCTCTCATTGTTGCACATACTTCATTATACAATGAAGGATGATACACCTTTATTGGACATGTCATTCCACCTAGTCAGGTTGATAGGTTATCATTTGCATATCTCCTAGTTATCGTGTATTGCCTATATATTTAGGCACATCTATGTTGTGTTTATCAATTGGGAATCCATTATTATTTGATCATTATTGAATCAATCAATTGATCATATCACATTTGTCTCTTGTGCTATCTATTGAGTTTCTAGATCTTGGCATTTTTATTCTTTGCCTTAGGCAAATTCTTACACATCTTAGGGGTCATAAGGGGTCCTAGTACCCCTAATGACCCCTTAGGACTCTTTAGGACCCCTAATAATACATCTTAGGGGTCTTAAGGGTTCATAAAGGGTCCCATGACACATTAATGTGCCTTAGGACCCCTTATGACCCTTTATGACCCCTAAGAATACATCTTAGGGGTCATAAGGGGTCAAAAGGGATCCTAGGACAAATTAATGTGTCCTAGGACCCCTTATGACCTCATAGGACCCTTTAGGATCCATTATAATACATATGAGGGGTCATAAGTGATCCTATGACACATTAATGTGTCCTCTCTCTCTCTCTCTATTAAATATATATATTATATATAATATTTATTATATATATAGTATGAATATGGAATTCAAAAAAATATTTTTTAAATATAAAACATTTCATTATATATATATATATATATATATATATATATATATATATAT
>MU223167.1:0-39868 GCA_018584345.1 Thuja plicata | reverse complement strand
TATATATATATATATATATATATATATACATATATCAATTTTCCACAATCTTTCATAATTGTTGCCAATTGCTTATGGATTGGATTGTGTCTGATATTTTTGCATCAACATTTCGGATCACACTTTGTGATCCATCATTAGGATGAAATAAATCTCAAGGAGGTGAAAGATGATGTATCACCTCCTTGACCTTTCTTTCATCATGATGATGGATCACAGAGTGATCCAAAAAGTTGATGCAAAAATATCAGACATGATCCAATCTAGAAGGAATCAGCAAAACACACACACACACACACAGATATATATATATATATATATATATATATATATATATATATATAGAGAGAGAGAGAGAGAGAGNATGAATATGAATATAGTATATATATTATTAAATAAAAGGATTGAAAAAAAACATTTCATTTTAATTAGTTATCGGATATCTGGTACCTGGAAAATAAAACTAATTATAATGGCAATGGCTCCAACAGTAAAATGTTCATGCCATTCTATACTTTTTAAAATTTTCATACATGTCCATATCAGATACCCAATATGTATTAGATACCCGATATTGTCAAAGACAAAATGGGGCAGTGGGCCATTCTATGATTCAAATGTTCAGACATTCAATATGCTAGCATGAATCATAGGTTTTCACAAAAATAATGACAGAATAAAGATTTTTGGAGCATTTTTTTTCACAAATTGTTGATTAGAAATGATTTTCCATCACCTTTTTTTTCTATAATGACGATAAGTTGTCGTCGAAAGCATAAAAAAAAGAGAAAGCTTACAAATTAAGAAATTAAAGCATATGGAGAAAGAGATGGGGGAAAACATCGAAAGAGGATACAAGGTATGTTAAATAGTAGTGAAGGAGAGGCCATATTCCCACCCATAAATGATATTTCAAATGAAGAGAACATTGAATTTGAAAGTATTGAGTATAATTTTGACAATGACCATGAAAATGTAGAGATTGGGAATGAGAATGTAGGGATTGAAAATGAAAATGTAGAGATGGAGAATGAAAATGTAGAGATTGGGAATGAGAATGTAGGGATTCAAAATGAAAATGTAGAGATAGAGAATGAAAATATAGATATGGGGAATGAAAATGAAGGGATTGAGAATGAAAATGTTGCAAAAAAATGAAATTAACATTATACATCTCCAAATAATATGAGTAATGAAGTCCCTTATGAGGAAGAAAGACTAACTTCAAATTAAAGACCTTCGAGAACACCAAAATGGTTACTTGAAATCGATGAGAACATTATGAGCAATTTTGAAGGCAAGAGATCATAAAGAATCTCTCAGTTGTGGGCTTCAACACTTTTTGATGAATTTTTTAGCAAGAAGACATTGAGCAAGAAATGCAAAATATTTGTACAAATGTTAAAGATGCAAAAGATGAGACTTATACTGGTGACATTGAAGATTCATATGAAGAATAAAATGGAGAGAAATGCTATTATTGTGATAAATATTTTTAGTGCTCCCAATTCTATTGGGAAGACTAGCAAGGAAAAAGATAAGAGAGATTCTTAGAGGGTTATTAAAACCTCCTTAGTAAGTGATCATTTGAGAAAGGCTCGCTTTATGAGACAAACTTGTGTTGACTTGAACATAAATTGTAGAACTTTGGATAGACCACTTGTGAGAAGAGAAATACTTGATGATCCTCATCAAAATGATACATGGGCATATGGTGCGAGGCTTCCACATTTTGATAAGAAAATAATCAATAGTGTGAAGGATGAAATTCAACTATTTTGGCACTCTAACTCAAGAGTGTCGCCAAATTTTAAGGATTTCTTGAAGTTAAGAATCGACAATCGAGACCACACACCGCATCCTAAACATTATTTGGAAGTAATTCAAACAATGTTGTTCAAAGCATTTTGTGAGACACATCCAAAATTGCAAATATCACAAAGGGCTTTTGAATCCTTTAAGCCATTTTATTGTGTACCTATTAAGATTCAAAATACTTGTTATTGAAAATATCATGTGGAGTTTTCAATACACCATGAACTATTACGCTACATTCATTCCACTTTGCATACTAATTAAATGTTACAGTATTGTGGTGCAAGTGATGTTCCAAAATCATCAAGAGACTTGCTATATCATTTTTTATGTCCTAGAGATGATGGTTGTTTCTTCTATATAAATGATTTCTTAAATGACAAGTGCTCACAATGTGTTGGCATGTTGAATTTTGTTTCATGTTTTCATGAGGGCAGCGAACACAAATTTGGAAAGACAATAGTCTAAAAAATATAGATGTGAGTTGGTTACAAAAAAATGCAATGTTTCTGATTTGATTTTAGATTTCAAGAAAACTATTTTACAAGCATGCAAGGCATAGTCATAGGTCTCAGCAGTTGGATCGGCAATTCATGATGTGTAAGGACTCTTTCTAGATTGGCACTATTATATTGGTGGTTGACTTTGCAAATAACTACACATTACAGCCACAAAATGAGTTGTAAGCTCAATATTAAAATTCCATTTAGATTGTTATTTTTGTCCACATAACATATAGACATTCCCTTGATAGTCCAGAACATGACCAAAAGATAATAAGAGAGTACCATTTTTATATGACCGATGATAGATCTCACTCTTTTGTGTATTTACAACATTCTTTTGAGAATTGTCTTGATTTCTTGCAGGAAAATGATATTGCAATGGGTAGACATCTCATTTGGTCAGATAATTGCACTGGTCAATTCAAGAATGCTTGTATGTTTTACTGGTTGAGTAGAATGCATGTAGAGAGGGGTGTATCTCATATTTAGAGGTTTTTAGGTCGGGCATATGAAAGGGGATTGGAGCAGGTGTATGTGTGAAGAGATCTCTAGTTAAGGAGCAATTGAGGATTTTAGGTGCATAAATTCATGATGCTCGTTCTATTGTTGATTGGTGTAGTTCAACGTTATCATGGGGGGACTCTTGATTCAGTAGAGCACAAATTCTTTTCATTGGTTAAGGAGGGCACAATAGGAGATAGATTATATTATCAGATAGTTAGAGATTCTTCAAAGATGCATTCATTTTGAATCTCAGATGCAAGTACATGGACCATTTGGACATGAGAGTTGGCTTGTTTTTTTCCTATGTTTTTTCAGTGTGATTGGGATCAGTGTGAGTCAAGTGAGTGGGTGGATGCATTGGTTACACAATGTCTAACTCCTTTATCTCAAAAAATCTCCCTAAGAAATGATGACATGGAAATTTTAGTTGAGTACGACCATATTTTAGATCTTCTACAGGCAGGACATGTTTTTGGATTGGTTGCACCACAGGGGAATGATGATAGATCATATTACTAGTTAGCATGTTGTGTACAAGGAAAGAAGAATCTCGCACAACCAATGATAGATGATGATGGGTTCACATATCCTACTAGTTCATTTTTTGTTGCAAGAACATGGCTGCAAACATATATAATTAGAGAGAATGACATACTCACATTTGAAGACTATGAGAAGCACAAAACCATTCTCATGTATTCACACCTTGTTATAGTAAAAAATGTTAAAATGTTGAAGCATCAAGGAAGACCAAAGAAAAAAGAACATTGGACTATTAGTAATGTTGGTTATGAAGCAATATTAGATACCCTTAAGTAGATAGATGACCCTTTAGGCACACTTGAATAGGTTATACCAAATGACTGTAAGGTTTATTATGTTCATTATGCTTACATTCATTACATTAATTACACTTTGACTCTTCATTTAATTTTATCAATAAACTTGGTTCTCTCATGGATTATAAGTGCACTTGGATACAAATTTTATAGATATATAATATTCAGGCACCCTTGATTAGCTCATACAAAATGACAGTAAAGTTCATTGTGCACAGGCTCATCATGTCCATAGTGTTTTGTTGTTTATGAAATTGTTGCTTTCTCAATAAACTTAGTGTTCTCGTGCCTTGAGAATACATGGATTATAAATATGATGGATGTACAAGATTCCTCTACCATTCTTTAGAGTATATCTTACTTTAATTATTTTTCTCACCATTTAGTTAGTATTATTTCTCTAACACTAATATTTTGTACACTATTGCAATGTAGGTGTCATTGAGAGTACCAGTGGTTGGAGCTTTACATTAAGGAGTAGAAAAATCATACCCATATGTAATAACTTTGTGTATCTATGATTTTGATATCATTTTTGTATTTATGATATATGATGTATTTGTACATAAGGACACAAGAAAACATAACGACACGAGTATCTACTATTTTTTGTCAGCATTGACGACTTTGTAGATGGTGTATTACATTTGTCTTTTTGAATTCAATGAGAAAATAAGCACCTCTAATAGGATTTCTTTCTAATTATGTGTTGATGAAGCTCTTATAATGTCTTCATTTTGTATCCTAATTTTTTTATTTTATCTCTTCTAATTTTTTTAGTAAATCACTCTTGACCTTTTGGAACAATAGGGAACATTAAATCAATGTTTTAAACTTGCAACGTTAAACATCCATAGAATTGTGCCATTTCTCATACACAACAAGACACGTGTAACTTGTAATTTGGACCTCCAACCCTTACCATGAGAGACCAATACATTAAAAGAGGCATTATACCTTTAGATTGACTTGGAATGCACTTATACGCATCCCAATTTTGTTTGGTAACAACACCCTTTGACAATTCACTGCAAAATCATACTTACAAGGTTTCTACAAGATCATCCTTTATTGATCACCTTCAACACATAACATAAAAAGACTTATATGTTACTCAAAAAGATTCAATTGGATTCAAAACAACAGATACAAGCCCCTTTAGGTGTTTACAAAACATGATAAGATTCCAACATAGAAAGAAACTAATCCTAACTGTGAGGTACAAAGTTTTTAAATCTGTCAAGAAACAATATTCAATAACAGAGATTAAAAAAAATACACATTCCTTGTGATTCAAATGGAAAATAATATTTTGGAACAATTAAAATCTATTTCATCACCTTTTTTTATTTGGAGTCCCAATACAAGCCTATAAATAACAAGAAATTTCATTGCTACTATCACAATATGTGAGAATGTTGTTGCGGGCCAGCTAGGACATCAAATTTATCTCAATAGACACAACCACCCAACCAAAGATCACCACTAATATTTAGAGAATTGAATGGAATATCAAACCCCAGAGTTGTATAATTTTTGAGTGATGGTTCAATATATGAGAATTTGTCCAATTTGTTTCAAAACCCTTAATAACGAGGGTTTTATGACAGTTTTGAAAGATTTGATTCATAATATCACCATATAGAATAGAATATTCTCTAACCACTTCCAAAATAAATTAAACTGATCCCTCTTAAGTTCTATGCAGGTTTGAGGCCACAACAAATTGATGGCAACTAGATACAAACTTCTGATCAGCAAACAATGTACAAGCACATTACAAAAAATAGAATTTATTAACTTTTTATCCTTCCAAATACAACCATTCAAAAAATTGTTCCATCATCGATTGAAAGAGAATTTTTAGACCTTGGATACACCTACCTCAACTATTTTAACCAAATTTTAAACCAATTGGTCATTGGGGAACAAAGTTGCAACTTTTTCCACAAAATTGCAAAAGTTGTCATAACAACTTTTGAGCAATTTTGAAAAAATTTAGATTTTCCAATCAATAAAATCCCTATCAACCTAGAACTTCTTAAACATGACTTATTAAAATGATTGACCCAAAATGGTCCATAGTTTCCTTAAAGTTGACTCTGATGGTTTTTGCACTTAGCGCACCTAAGGGATATTGTCGGTAGGGTATGGCGCTGAGCGTTCCGGCAAGTGGGAAGTCAAAAATGTATCATGTATTGGGTGAACCAGCCCTAATGGATGTGATTGTGATGGTGGTTTGTTCTCACAAATAATGGTTAGATATTTGGCTACCTTGTAACTTTGCATTGAATGCCTCTAACAATTTTTTCATCAACAGAAAACTCATTGCCCTAAAAAAACCACTAGAAATCTTGAAAATATGAGATAGGATATTGTAGAGGGGTCTCTCGTAATCCTATAGCTTCAAACAATTCATATGCATGTGTACCAAATTTAGCTAAATACCCTGAAAAAGTTTGTCACTTTTGTGCACTTAGCACACCTAAGGGACATTGTTGGTAGGGTATGGCGTTGAGTGTTCTTGTGAGTGGGGAGCCAAAAATGGACGATGTGTTAGCAAGTGGCTTGTCAAGGAGTGTTCACAAACACATTAGGATTGTCATTAATGGAAACACATCTATTATGGATTATCTCTTGGTGTGAAAAATAGTTTTGTGATTAAGGCTTGCAAATTGACAAAGTCCAGAAAGCAGGTTTGTAGAGTACAAGAGTGCAGTTTTGGTCATCTAGCACAGTATATGGTGAATGAAGACATGAAAGCCTAGGGGAAGCTATATTGGGATATGAATGACCTTCAATTAAGGTCTCTTATGTTTTAGATTCGATGGTAGTAAGATATGTGCGTGCTAAAAGTGGCCTTCTCACTTAGCAGTACACTTCAACATGGTCATTGTACTTCAGTTGCATACAGAAATGAATATTGATTAACTCATCCTGCATGTCTGAAAGAGTCAACCTATTTCCTTCTAGAAGGCTGGAGTATGATCTTGCTCTCAGGTCATTTCAAGCTCAGTGACTACACACTAACCTAAATGAAGGATTTAAAACTATATGCTGAAAGTAAAATGTTGATTAATCTAAATGATTATGCAACTTGTTCATCCAAAGCTGATTAAGATTCATTTTAGAAGCACCAAATTGAAATATGAGAGATTCAGTTTTAAGCCCAAAACAAAGTGTGCTCTAAGTTAGATTGTTTGCATGCTTTGAAAGTAATAAACAACAATACTAAATAAATGAAAGCTAAAATGCTAGAAAGATAAGATGAAAATGCAGTATAATAACTTTAATTAAAAATTAGGATCCTTTGTGAAGGAAAAGAGTTTCTCTTTTATAGAAATCTCTCTCGAATTGACAGTAAAGATTGAACAAAAAGAGTGGCTCAGATTTGATTGAAGAAGCACAATCCATGTGCAAGTGATTTGATTGGTCGAGAGAGTCAGTTTACTAAACTGACTGATCAGTTGTTTTGGAAACTTCCATATTCAGTTTTCAGTTAACTGAAATGTTTCCAAAATGATAAACAGTGGAGATTCAGTTAACTGAGTGGAACTGGATTGTTTCCATTTTGATAATCAGTCAACTGAATTTGATGATGTCATATGCATTTTTAATAATTTAATTGACTTTGAATGCACATTTATGTTTTTATAATTAATTTAATTCCTTTTTTATTAAATTGACAATTTTGTAATTTTTATTTAATTAATATATCAGAATATCAATTAAATAATAGTATAAAGTTTATTTTCCAATGTAATGTGATTTTAGGAATTAATTAATTAATCAAGTAAGATGATCGATTTGGAACTAGGGTTTAGGTCAGATCAATTCAAATTCGATGAATTGCCTGTTTGATTTAGGACTTAGAATAATCAAGATTAGGGTTTCTTGATTATTTGCTGAGATTGGGGGTCTACAGTTTAGGTGACCATTTTTAGGTGATTACATTTTCCCCTCTTTGAATTGATGTGCGATCAGCGCATTGATTCAAAGACTTGTTAGTGATAAGACCCAGAATAGTTTGATTTGAAGCGATAAAACCATTCTTTTGAAGAAGAAGAATGACTTCAAGCTTGATTGGACGAAGATCAATCAAAAGATATAAACAAAACATCTGTCAGGAACTCTTAAACCTTTTTGATTGGTTTGAAGCGATGAAACTGAACATCTGTCAGGAACTCTTAAACCTTTTTGATTGGTTTGAATGAATAACTAGATTGATTTGAAGTGATGAAATTGATTATCGTTAAGAGATTTGATTAGCAAGCAAATTTACTTGATTTAAAGCGATGAAGCCAATTTGATCAATGTATCTAGTTTCAATAATGAATAGCCCGTATAAGACCAAGCTTGTTTAGTTTCGAGTGTATTCACCACTGTATAAGACCATTGATTAGGTTGCCTTTGATTTAAGAAGATCTCAACTTGATTTGATGCGATGAAGCTGAGATGCCCCAATTGATGGGGTTTTGATTGAGGATGTGATCACTGGAATGTTGATGTCCTGATCCTGCCCCCTTGGGAGCAAAATTGAAATATGGCTAGGTGCCCGAGTGATGAGAAGCAATTCGATTGATTAGACAATTTAGGAAGAAACTGATCTAATTATAAAGAGGTCCCACATGGTTAGGACAAAAGATTACTTGATGAGAGGTCCTGTGTGACCGAGATTGACCAAAAGTAAGATACATAGATTGATTAGAAGAAAAGCATGAGAGATTTCCATTGGTTGTGCAAGTGGTCAAATTTAGATTTTGATTTTGATGCTGAAAATGGAATCAGGACAGTTGAATTAGCGAGGGGTGTCATGACCACTTGACAATGAGAAGATTGATCGATAAGAACCTTAGATCCTTCACATTGGATAGAGATAAAGTTATTATGCTGATTTCAACACTATGCAGATGCAGATGTAGATGCAAGACTAACATGAATGCAACCTAAGGTGTAGTCACTGAGCTTTAGCATTGAAAATTTTCATCATTGAGCATTTTTGGAACATCAAAGTTGATACAATCCTTACGGGTGCCACTGCGACCATAAGAATATGAATATGACTTTCATCAGATAAGATATGGGAAACTAACATAAGCATCAAGGCACAATAGCCGAGATGACCTGAACGTTGTTTCCAGTTGATGTTGCAAGAGTACACCAGTATAACCATGAGTGTGATCTTGCGTAAACAAACAAAGCAATAACAGTCAAGGAGATAGTTCTAACCTCACCTTGGGGTACAAATAAATAGGATCAAGGGATGTGAGGATTTTTTGCCTTAATGCAAGAGCTCTTACCACATACACCCAGTTTATTTGACATTTTTGGATCATCGGGACCACACCAACAAGCGGTAGACAAAGAAAAGATTAGCGAAATCAATGAGAATAGATAGCATATGAATAGAAGTTCAACATACTTCAGCCAGTTTCAAATTTTTCAGATGTGTATATGTATGAGGTGTTGAGAAACACCGTTGTGCTTGTAGTGCTTTGTGTTTGATTGTTATCAATCTGTCATGTACATTTGTGATATCCGATGTGTGTTAAGAAACACGGATGCGTCCAAAGATAGTGTTAAGAAACACTGTTGATTGTGGTGTTGAGAAACACCTGTTTGCATTAGTAGTGAGTTGTCCTTCAAAAATGACAAGATTACTGACTTTGGTGTAATCCAAAGATGTGATCAAATTGGGGACCCATGCCCCTAGTATCAAATGATGATAACTCACTTGACTCATACTGCGAGGACAAAGTCAATTTGATTGCCCCCAGGTTATGACTCTGGATCAGTTTCAAGCCAGGAGGGTTCTCAGAAGAACCAGAGTGTCACGAAAGTGAGTGAAAGATATGTACAAATTGAAGAAAAGAATTGATGCCAAGATTGAGCATTGATAGATGGAGCACTGAGTACAAGAGGCACCTGTTTACCAAGTTTTCACCTACTTGGCAGAGATGTGTTTAGCAGAAATTGACTTGATTTAAAGCGATGAAGCCAATTTGATCAATGTGCCTGGTTTCATAAATGAATGACTCGTCTAAGACCGATATGTCTGGTTTCAAGTGTATCCATCACTGTATAAGACAATTTATTGAGTTGCTATTGATTTATGATAATCTCAACTTGATTTGATGTGATGAAGTTGAGATGCCCCAAGCGATGGGGTCTTGCTCGATGATGTGATCATTGAAAACCTGGTAAGCATGCCTGTGTTGCCATCCTTTTTCTCAATTTCTGTATGCCATCCTTTTAATAATTTAATTGACTTTGAATACACATTTATGTTTTTATAATTAATTTAATTCCTTTTTGATTTAATTGACAATTTTGTAATTTTTATTTAATTAATATATCAAAATATCAATTAAATAATAGTATAAAGTTTATTTGCCAATGTAATGTGATTTTAGGAGTTAATTAAGTAATCAAGTAAGACGATCGATTAGGACCTAGGGTTTAGGTCAGATCAGTTTGAATTCGATGAATTGCCTATTTGATTTAGGACTTAGAATATTCAAGATTTGGGTTTCTTGATTAATTGTTGAGATTGGGGGTCTAGGGTTTAGGTGACCATTTTTAGGTGATTACAAGATATAGTATGTTGAATACATGCGAAGATAGAGTTGCAGTGATACAAAATAGATGAAAGGTTGCAATGATTGGGGAAGTATGATGTGGAATACAAACGTGCTAAGTTGGATTTGGATTGTGTATTACCTATAATTTGGTAATGTAAAGTCTCTAATGTTGTATTTAATTTTTGTATAAGTGTTGATTATATTTTTTGATGTATTTGGAAGCCAACTGGATATGTAAAATATATATATATGAAGAGATTTTTGAGAAGTGAAGTATGGAGATGATGGATGGGATGAATGTAATGGATGAAAATAGATGAATGTATGCACTATAATGTCAGATTCAGATAGATGATAATGCAATCTACAACTAGACATAACTAAGCATAATAGATGCTTGTTTATGTTCATTTTTTATATACATTACAACAGAGACATATTTTTTTTTGTATGAGTAGTGAGCTCAGTGTATACCTTTAACAGGGTTTTGTATTCCCCTAACAGGGAAATGTACTAATGTAATATTTAGCTCCTAACAGGGCTAGGTCTCCTAACATGGACAATATAATTTTAGTACATATTTGTGGGTACCATCCCCACCGGGATTTTCCCTTGGCTGGGGTTTCCTCAAGAAAAAAATTATGGTGTTATGAGTTATGTGTTTTGCATTTATGTTCTTTTCATTTATGAAATTATCTAGTTAAGTTGGAATTTATTAAGTATAAGTTTAAAGTGTTGTAATATTTATTCACCACCCTCTTAGTGTTACTTAATACTAAGACCATGCCTTGGGTAAACCATCCCTACTAGATGCATTGGTGGAGGCAGTTTGTTCCCACGAAGAACAGACAGAGAGTTGGGTTGCCTTGCAACTTTGCATTCAATGCCTCTGACAGTTTTTGCATCAATAGAAAACTCACTGCCCTAAAAAAATAATTTTGAGTCTTGAAAATATGAGATAGGATAATGTATAGGGGCCTCTCATGATCCTACATATTTAGATGATTCATACACAGGTGCCCCAAATTGAGAGAAATACCTTGACAAAGTTTCTCACTTTTGTGCACTTAGCGCACTTAAGGGACACTATCGGTAGGGTATGGCGCTGAATGTTCTGGTGAGTGGGGAATAAAAAATGGACCATGCCTTGGATAAACTAGTCCTACCAGATGTGTTGGTAGTGGTGGTTCATTCCCATGAAGAATAGACAGAGATTTGGGTTGTCTTACAACTTTGCATTGAATGTCTCTGACAGTTTTTGCATCAACAGAAAACTTGCTGCCCTAAAAAAACTACTTGGAGTCTTGAAAATATGAGATAGGATATTATAGAGGGTCCCCTCATGATCCTACATCTTTATATTATTCATCTATAGGTGCCCCAAATTGAGATAAATACCACGACAAAGTTTGTCACTTTTGTGCACTTAGCGCACCTAAGGGACACTTTTGATAGGGTATGTCGTTGAGCGTTCCGATGAGTGGGGAGCCAAAAATGGACCATTTCTTGGGTAAACCAGCTCTACCAAATGCATTGGTGGTGGTAGTTCATACCCACAAAGATGTACATATTATTTGGGCTGCCTTGCAACTTTGCATTGAATGCCTTTGATAGTTTTTGCATCAACATAAAACTTCATGCCCTAAAAAAACCACTTGGAGTCTTGAAAAATTGAGATAGACTATTGTAGAGGGGCTTCTCATGATCCTAAAGCTTTAGAATATTCATATGAAGGTGCCCAGGATTTCAAGAGAAATGCCTCGACAAAGTTTGTCACTTTTGTGCACTTAGCACACCTAAGGGACACTACTGGTAGGGTACAGCGTCGAGTGTTCTAGCGAGTGGGGAGAAAAAATGGACTATTACCAGATGTGTTGAAGGTGGTTTTTTGTGCCCATGAATAATGGATAGAGATTTGGGCTGCCTTGCAACTTTGCATTGAATGCCTTTGACAGTTTTTGTATAAAAAAAACTCGTTGCCCTGAAAAACCACTTGGAGTATTGAAAACATGAGATAGGCTATTGTAGTAGAGGGGCCTCTTGAAATCCTACAACTTCAAATTATTCATACGCAGGTGCTCTAGATTGAGAGAAATACCCTGACAAATTTTGTCACTTTTATGCACTTAGCACACCTAAGGGACACTGCCAGTAGGGTATGGCGTGGAGCGTTCCGATTAGTGGGGAGTCAAAAATGGACCATGCCTTAGGTAAACCATCCCTACCAGATATGTTAGTCATGGAATTTCATGCCCAACAAGAACAGACAGAGATTTGGACTGCCTTTTGGAGGGTTACAATCCATAAGGTGCTCCTACACCAGTTGTGAATGACCGTGGCTCTCTTAAAAAGGTGGTAGTTATGAAATGTTGCAACTCATTCAAAGGGCATAAAGGATGAAGGATTGTTACTTTCTGTAAAGGTTGTAATAATGAAATTTTGTGACTCTCTCATCATGAAGATACAAATAGGAAACACGTTATCAAAAAACATCAAATATTATGGAAACACAACAAATGTTTCCAAATACATCAAAAATATTTATTGAAACAAAGTAACCATGACACTTCCATAACAAAAAATACGCAATGATTCTAAAAACATGAATAGTACATGTACCACACATGATGAAGAAATATTATGAAAATGAACATTCTATATATGAAATTGTTTTTTAAAAGTATGTATCTCCATATACAAATATGGTGTAAGTTTTACAAAATGTGGCACATGTCATCTAGAAATCTCTACAAAATATACATGTCTATATAATGTGGCATATGCCATCTCAAAATATTTACAACTATAAATTGTTGTATGACATCCTATTCTATTGGTGGATCATCAAAATGTAGCTTCTTCAAAGAAATCTTTGGCTCTAACGGATCCTGCACAAGAAAAAAAATTGAAACCACAATTTAGATTGCTTAATTTATATGATTTCTACATATAGAAAAATAACATTAAAATTTGTATTGAACAATAATTTAATTAAAATTTAAAATTGAACTCTCATGTACCTCATCTCTATGTCTCCTCATGCGCTCAGGAGTCCTAACATATCTCCTTGGTAGGGAAGGGATGTCGCTAATAGTGTTAGTTCCGACCTATATATGCTTGCAACCATGAAATTGATACGAGTTATCCTATTAAGTTGTTGTTGATAGAAAAATAAATTTACAAAATACTTGAATTAAAATAAAAACTTACCTCTAGTAAATCTTTTTCTACTAATGTTGATGTGGTCAACAAGGATACAAATCCTTGCCACTATACCTCCCTCGCACTAGGTGTTACCTACGAGAGTCAAATAAGATAAAATATTAGTTGATATGTAATAATGAAAATTTAAATGAAAATCACATGTATACTTGATACAAAAATGTAAATAAGTAAATATAGAAATATATGTACCATGGGACTATCATGGCCAAATGAAATGCCCGAGAGGTAGGCTCGCGAACTTGTGTCGTGACATCGTCAGACATCAACCTCTATACAATAAAACATGCAAAATAAACATCAGTACACACAAGTGACAGGTACATGCATAATCATTCTAAAACTCTTAATTACCTTCCCCTTGTCAACATTTGTCACTACAACCCCCTCACATGCCCCTCACTGGCAGTAGCTGAAAATTACAACAGTAACATAAGATGAAAATATTAATTAGTATATTATATGATTTTTATTACATTATTTTTTATGAAAAAACATGTATGTTGATAAAAAAAGTAAACCAATGAGTGTGAAAACATTACCATAGAGCTGTCAAGGCCAAATTAAATGGTTGAGAGCGTGGAACCCTCCAATTGTCTCATTTCCTCCTCTGTCGTCAATTGAACATAAATGGACCATATGTATAAACATAAGTGTGCAATCATTATAATTTATCTACTGACAATATTCGTTTAAAATGAAATAAATTGTGACATTAAACATTTAGTCTTACCATAACATAAGGAGTCCATGCCGCTTGCACTTCATCATCTCTCGCATGAGAGGTCTCCCCATGAGACACTCTAGTCCCTATAGTGACATCCGGTGCATTTCCCATCTCAAACATGAATGCATCCATATGATCACTGTAAGACTCATCAAGGGGACCCAAGCATAAATTCTTACACATAATGCAAGTATGGGGCACACAAATATGTGCACCTGAAGAGGATGTCAAAGTGCCAACATCATCAACATAGGGTTGCAATAATGATGTAGTTTTCCTAATCAAATGCCCACTCAAGGTGTGAATAATGGCCCTAATGTTCCACGAGCCAACCTCTGCAATACCATATGGATGTTGCACTAGAGGAGGGGGGACATAAGGGCCATGTTTTACTTGACACGCCCCTGCTATATACTAGGGAGCGCCTCTGCCTACGCCCGTGTTTGATCTCATGATCCAATAGTTAACTTTGTGACCGAGCACAGATTCATCATATACTTTTTTAAGAAAATAAAAAGGGACCTCCATATTGTTGTGAGGTGGTTTATCAAAAATCATCCACTAACGATCCCATAAGTTATCCCGCATAGCATCATTCGTGCACCATTTGATGGACAACTTTGGCTTTTTGGGATCAACTTTTAGTCCAGTTTTGGGATTTACAAATAGGGAAGCTATTTGATTTTTGTGATGTCAAAGCCTTCACCCCATCATAATCCAACCCGCCATCAAAATAGGCATGCATGGTCTCTCGCCATTGAAGTGCAACATTATGTTGCATGGTAAGCATCTCCATTTTTTTAATTATGGAGTTTAATGTGGTCAACATTGGGAAAAATGTAGGTATATTACCATAAAGATATTGAATGCCCCTCAACTGATTCAAATTATTTCCTATGAGGTCCTCTAGAGGTTGAGGGTTCACATTTGGAGGGTTTTCAGGTTGAGTGTTTTGGGGGGTGGGTTTTCAGGATCAATATTTTACGGGGGTGGGTTTTCAAGCTCAGTCTTTTGTGAGGGTGTGTTTTTAGCCTTAGGATTTTCATTTGTGTCTGCCATGCCTGATTAAATTACAAATTCATATAATTAAAATAAAATTCTCACAAGATAAAAAATTTCAATTAAAAAAACCCTAAATTTAACCAAAAAAACTAAAAATCAACTAAAAAATTTATGAAAAAATATTAAAAAACAAAAAATGACTTACCTCCGATGAATTTAAGAAGAAAGTCACCCCAGATAGATCAAATACATGATTTTGTATCGTGTATACGATACCTTGATGCTTGGTTTTGGAAAAAAAATGCAAGTGAAAATGACAATCGATTTGACTATTTGGATAAATATATGCATATGTACCAAGTACCCGATATGGATCGGGTACCTGATACCTTATCATAGATTACCATATAATATAATATATCAATATATTATATTATATTATTAAAATATATTATAATATCATAATATATTATAATATTATTGGCTTAAGATCACACACACACACACACACACACACACACACACACACACACACATATATATATATATATATTGTTAATCAACTGATGAAGATATTATGGAGATGATGAAGACCGAGTGATACTGAGTATCATGATTGTAGAAATGGTTAGATCAAATGTTGTTTTATCATTGATGTCAAGCAATTGATTAATTAATTTTTATTATGTTACCATATCTTAAGAGGAGAAGTTAAACGGGTGACAAATACATATCATACAATGCTGAAGTAATGATGATATAGTTGTTTTCTACTATATATTTGATGTTATCAAATCGGTACAATTTATTGATTAAGTCAGAAATTGTAAAGAGTTAAAGTTATGACTGAAAGAGTTACTTTACCGAGCTAGAAAGAGTCATTAGGTAGACTGTTATGTAAGACGGTCATAGTTATTGAACACAGAGTGAAATTCAAGCATCGAGCACCGAATATGAGTTAGACATCGAGCAGTGAATGAAGACAGTTACCGAGTTGCAAAGCAAGTATTACCGAGTACAGGATATTGATTATAATTGATGATAAGATCAAATTTAATGCAAAGCAATGATGAGCTGATGAGGATATGAATTAAATGAAGCTTGTTCTATAAGATATACGAACATGAAAATTCAATGAGAATATTAAGGTGAAGATCAAGCGGTTAAACTGAATTATGAGAGTTCCAAGAAAAGTTCAATTTCCAAGGTAAAAGTGAAGTGGTTTACCAAGTTGAGATTTATGAAGAAGATGATCGAACGACAGAGTGCAAATGATGGAAAATATAATTAAGGAGATTAAGAGGAAAAATCATGTCTATATAAAGAATGAGAAATTAATAGAGTTAATGTTGCTGGCGAGTTGAACAGAGAAGAAGAAGCTGAAGAACAACATTTACCGAGAAGAACAAGGAAATAGAAATTGAATAATCTATAGTTTGAGAAAGAGATAAATGGAGTATGTGATTCCAATATTCAATTGAGCATAAAGGATCTGACCCAAGAAAAGGTTGTTGCTATATTTACAGATCAAAGTTTATTGTTTCTTATTAGTATTTGTAATAGAGAAATCTCTTAACTGAGTGGATTTAACCATCCTATTTGTAAAACCTAGAAGTAGGTGACATTCCAAAAGAGTGTTTAAAGACCTCTAACAAGGTCACTCCTAACAGGGTGAAGATCTTAACAAATCTGAGGTAAATCCCCTAACAGGGTCACATTTAGAAAATGTGTTTGTAAAATTTAACAGGACAAGTTCTTAATCAAGCATACTTCAGAAGGGTACAATTTTACTGTGGGTCACAATTCCCACAGAGGTTTTTCCCAAATTGGGTTTCCTCATTAAATATGGTGTTAATTGAGTTAAATATGGAGTTAATTTGATGTTACTAATTTTTAATGATTGATTTACATATATGAGATGTATGGTTGTTTAAGTTATTAAGTTATTTGGTGAATTGGTTATTACTATATTAAGTTTTACCGAGTGAATCAATGAGTTTAGTTTTAAGTGTTTAAGTTTGATTTTTTGTGATTCACNTCCCCCCCCCCCCCCCCCCTCTCAGTAGACCAACAATTGGTATTAGAGCTAGTTACTCTGAAGTGATAATTTTAAAAGGACTTCAGTTAAAGTTTAAAAGGACTTGAGTTAAGATATAAATATGTATAAGAGGGAAGCACCAAAGCTGAATATGGATCATTTCTCTACATGGAAAAGTAGAATGAGGTTGCATGTTTCTGGAGTAGGAGAATATGGATTTCACTTTCTTGATATTGAATATGTAGCACCCAAAAACAAAGACAAAAACAAGAACACACACAAGTTATGATTAAGATTGCTTCTACACTTACTGACCAGGAATATGATAAACTTGATGGTTGTACTACTTCAAAAAATGTGGGATAAGCATATTTTTACCTATGGTGGAGATCAAAATGTTCAGAAGGATAAAGCAAAAAGTTTGAGAGGTAAATTTGACTCTATAAGGATGAAGGAAGGAGAGAACATAATACAGTACAGTACAAGACTTAAGGAGAGTGTTAATTCTATCAGAGGAGATGGTGGGATCATAAAAGAGGATGATGTTACAAGCAAGATGTTGAGAACTCTGCTATCGAGTTATTCTATTCATGTATCTTCTATACAAGAACTAAGATCTATTCCCCAGATGAATGTTTCACTAGATGCTACTATTGGTAAGTTAACTGCATTTGAGTTAAATGATTTTGACAATAGTTTTCCTACTACATCTAAGATTGAATCTGCAAAGTCTACTTTAAAGATTAGAAAAGATAGGGAAGTTGCTGCCAGAGATAGATATTTGAGCAGTTCTAGTAAGAAATTTTATAGTTGTACTGAAGGTCTTGAAGACTTATTTACTGAATGTGATGAGAACGAAAGAGAATTTGAAGCTTTGTTGGCTAGACGACTACAAAGAGGCAAAGGAAAATACCGAGGTAAGTTACCCTTGAAATGTTTTAATTGTGATAAAATTGGTCATTTTGCATCTAATTGCCTTGAGAAAGATAAGGAGGAAAAGAAAGATAACAAAGATAAGGACAAAAGAGAAAATAGATTCAGAGACTACAAAAACAAAGGTAAGAAATCTTATCATATTTCTAATGAAGGACTAAGTGATGATGATTCTTTTGATAGTGATGCTTGAAAAGAAGTTGTTTATGTTGCTATTAAAGATTATTTTGATGAAGAAGAACCAAGAGCCCTAATATCACAAGGAAGAATGAAACATGGATTATAGATAGTGGTTGTTCACATCACATGGTTGGTGACACACTTAAGTTTATTTCCTTGGAAAATCATGATGGAGGATTTGTTAGATTTAGTAATCATGCTCCATAACCTGTGAAAGGAAAAGTTTCTATAATTCTACTGAATAATACAAGATGTGATGATGTTTATTGGTTTGAAGGATTAAAGTATAATATGTTGAGTGTTGCACAGTTAAATAATACAGGTCACTGATTGGAATTTCAATATGGAAAGGTGAAATTATTTGATAATAAGGATAGTCTAATCTCTACTAGAGAACAATCTAAAGGTAATTTATTTTATCTTGATACTTCTATGAAGAGTTTTTTGTTTGCTAAATTTGAAAATGTTTGGTTATGGCACAAAAGGCTTTGTCATGTTAATTTTGACAACTTAATCAAAGTAAGTAAGAAGAATAGAGTGAGAGGACTACCGAGATTAGAGAAACCTAAGAATGCTATGTGTAGAGAATGTTAGATGGGTAAGATGACTAAATCTAGTTTTTCAAAAAAGACTTATGTTACACAAGGAATTTTGGATTTAGTGCATACTAATTTATGTGGACCCATGAGAACTCAAAGTTATTATGGACATAGATATTTTATTTTATTTTTGGATGATTATTCTAGAATGATGTCTGTAATATTTTAAAAAAAAAATCTGATGCATTTCAAATGTTTAAGTGGTATAAGGTTCGAGTTGAAAAATAAACTAGAATACAATTGAAATGTCTGAGATCTGACAGAGGAGGAGAGTTTACTTCTAATGAGTTTACATTGTTTTGTAATGATAATGGAATTAAGAGCATTTTTCATCACAGAGGACACCATAGAAAAATGGGATTGCTGAGAGAAGAAGTAGATCTATTGTTGATTGTGCTAGGATGCTGATGATTGAAAAATGAATCTCACATAACTTTTGGAGAGAAGTTGTGAGTACTGTTGTTTATACATTAAACCGAGTACAAAGGAAGAAAGGTTCCAACAAGACACCTTATGAAATATGGTATGAACACAAGCCTAATGTCAGTTACTTAAAAAAATTTGGAAGCAAATACTATATTCTAAATGATTCTAGAGAAGGAAAGTTAGATTCAAAAGGAGAAGAAGGAATATTCTTAGTATATTCTACGAGGAGTAAAGCTCACAAATGTTTGAACAAAGTTACTAACAAGATGGTGGAAAGTGCAAATGTAAGAATTGATGAATTCATACAAAGGAATGATGAACATAGCAATAAGGAACCTGAGGATTATGAGATGTTTTTATATATTCAACTTGATGTTCCTGATACCTTACTTAGAGCACCTACTGAGGAGGAAGATGAACAAGGACTTATACAACTGAATGTTGATGTTGAAAAATCGAGACCTACCAAGCCTATTTTTGCAAAATATGTGAGGAGGCACTATTCCCCGAGCAAGATTATTGGAAATAAGGATGTTGGAGTGATGACTAGAAGCAAGGTAAGAGACAATACATGATTGATATCTACATTTGAGCCAAAGAAAGTTAAATAATCTCTAGGTAATGAAGATTGGATGAAAGCAATGAAAGAATAGTATGATCAAATTGAGAAGAACAATACATGGTCATTAGTACCTAGGCCCAAAGACAAAAATATTATTGGTACTAAATGGATTTTCAGAAACAAATTGAATGAGCATGGAGAAGTTATCAGAAATAAAGCTAGATTGGTTTGCAAAGATTATGCACAAGAAGGTATTGACTATGGAGAGAATTTTCACCTATTGCTAGATTGGAAGGAGTCAGAACATTTTTGGCTTATGTTGCTTACAAAGGATTCAAGGTATATCAGATAGATTTTAAGTCTACATTTCTTAATGGGATACTTGAAGAAGAAGTATACATTGAGAAACCTGGAGGATTCATTGAGAACACTAACAAGAACAAGGTATGTGAGTTACATAAAGGTTTATATGGTTTGAAACAAGCACCTCGAGCATGGTATGAGAGATTGCACTCTTATCTAATCAAAATAGGATTTCAAAGAACAAGTGATAACAATAATGTTTACTTGAAATGTGAGAGTGATAACAAAGTTTTGATTGCTGAAATTTTTGTTGATGATATTATTTTTGGAGGCAATGACACTTTATGTAAAGTATTTTCTGATGAAATGAGAAAAGAGTTTGAAATGTCAATGATTCAAGAGATTAAGTTCTTTCTAGGTCTACATATACAACAAGTTACTGGAGGGATCTATATTACACAAGCTAAGTATATCAAAGACATCCTCAAAACCTTTGGTATGGAAGATTCCAAACCTGTGGGAACACCTATGCTTACTGGATGTAAATTATCAAAAGAGGATGAGACACAAGATGTGGATACTAAACTTTACTGATTCATGATTGGTAAATTGCAATATGTTGTTCACAGCAGACCTGATATAGCACACGTTGTTGGGATTACTGCAAGATTTTCTTCTAATCCGAAGGAAACACATATATATGCGGTAAAAAGAATTTTGAGATATCTGAAAGGCACATAAGAATTTGATTTATTGTACAAGAAAGGAGGTACTTTTGATCTACAAGTCTACACCAATGCATATTGGGCTAGAAACGTTGATGATAGGAAAATTACTAGTGGAGGCGCATTCTTTCTAGGTGAAAGATTGGTTACATGGATGAGCAAGAAACAAAATTGCATTTCACAGTCTACTGTCAAGGCAGAATATGTTGTTGTTGCTATGAGTTGTGCAAATATAGTGTGGATTAAACAATTACTTGAAGGTATGCAAGAAGAGATCATAGATCTAGTTGCTATTTTTTGTGATAATGCAAGTTCTATTAATATATCAAAGGACCTGGTTATGCATTCAAAGACCAAGCCCATGTCTATCAAGTATCACTACTTGAGAGAACAAGTTTAAGAGAAGAATGTGAGATTGAAATATGTGAATTAAAAGGAACAATTGGCTGATATCTTTACAAATCCATTGCCTAAAGATGCTTTTGAGTATCTCAGAGGTAAATTAGGGGTTCTTCCCCTATCCAATGTTTACTAAAGAGCATGAGGCATGCTGCATCAATTCTATATTTCATTAGAATATCTATTTCTGAATTGATGTTAGTATGACACACCTTAGGTGATTCCTAAAGTTGTGAAGAAATTTTTGTATGCAATTTTTTATAAGTACATGTCAGGTATAATCCACTACTGGAACAAGTTTTCAAGAGTATGACTTTTTGGCATTGTTGTCAAAGTGGCAGAGAATGAATTGATGAAATTTATCCTTAAGGGGTATATTGATGAATTGGGAGATAATGAATGAATTAATACTATTTACTCATGAAGGAGAATCAAAATATATGCTACAGAAACAAAATATTTATCCAAGAGGGAGAATCGGATTAGAGATCAAACTGGAAATAGAAATATCAACTCAGAGGGAGTACAGTTATGTATTTGAGTATTTTCATAATCAATTGCTATAACACTGTTATAGTGGTTTCCATCAATGCCAAAGAGGGAGATTGTTAATCAATTGATAAAGATCCGATGGAGATGAAGATGTAAGACCAGAAAAAGGCATGAATAGCATATCTAGGTAACCACCAACCCTAAACAATATGCTAACCTATCTAATCTAACATTAGAGCCATTGAAATAGGAATTAACAAATGTAATGCTAGAAAAACACAAGAACTCCCTTCAAATGATGCTCAAATGTCCTCCTTTCTTCTCCATAAAGGTAGATTATGTTGCTCTTTGACAATAACAAAATTTCACAAAGAACTTGAAATCACAAGTTGATAATGAGAATACTAGGAGATAGTGGTTCTAACTTGAAAGAGAGGAAAGAATCTCAATTTATAGAAAATGAGAAGCAATTAGGTGAATTAGAGTGCATAAATTCAATGCACAATAGAGGGAAAAGAAGGTAGGATTTTTGGAAGCATGATTGGGGGGAAATTGAATGAATAAATATTGAAGATATATGGGAGATATCATGAAGCACCTAAATAGGGATGTGAATCTCAATTAAGGGATATGACAATTAGGTGGGATTAGGAGGATTTAATTCAATAAATAAATCAATATTCCTCACAAATCAAAATTAGTATCTATGAAATTATAAAATCCCATAAATTAGAATTAGCCAATTAATTAATTAATTGTGAAGACTTAGGATAAGAATGAATAAATATGATTTATTCATAAAGAATAGGAACAAACCTAGGTTATTCATCCCAAGAGGATATATTAGTGAATTATTGATAAAATTGAAGGTATTAATGTGCAATTGGTTTAATTTTGATGATATTGATAAGGATTAGAATCAATTTCGATGATTCTGGAATAGTTTAGGAAATCACGAGGCATTGATGAGCTTGACAATACTCTCGTGATGATGATTGGAAATAATATAATGGCATCAATGAACTTTGATGACACCATAGGATTGAAATAGGAAACGGGAAACATTGATGAAATTGGACAATGTTCCCGGGATAATGATGATTTGCAATAGAATTGATGGACTTTGACAATGCTATTGGAGGAATTAAATGATAATAAGGCATCAATGAACTTTGAAAATGCCAGAGGATTGATTGAAAGAGATTGATAATAAATTGATATGAGTTTGAAATCAAATGAGTTTGGAATGATCTTGGATTGATTTAGGAAGATTAGGACTTGGATGGACTGATTTAGGAAGATGATCAATTTGGCCAAAATGAGAGAAATGTTAGTAATTGATAAAATGGATGAAAGACACAATATTAGTGAATGATAAAGATCAAACACACAATATAGAAGACATGTTCAAAAGGGAGCATAGATAATGAACCATTTTTAGGTGTCTACATTTTTCCCCTCTTTGAGACAATGTGACTATGAGCATTGGCTCAAAGAAAAATAGAAGATCATGCCCCAGTGGATCAACAAATGGACGTAGGATGCCCCCTTAGAAAATTGGGTAGAAATTGACATGAGGACAATTTTTTGAAAAGAAAGATGATTGCTAGGATTCACGGAAGAAATATTAGGAGAAAGTTGAAATTAGACAAAGAAATGTTAGTAAGATAGAAAGATTTTTGGCTTTCAGTAGTGCAATTATGTTATAAGAACTTATTTTGATATTGCAAAACCAGATGCAACACATCGTGGCACAAAAGCTAGAGTGAGAAAGCCATCCTTTTACGTAAACAAACACGATGCAGACAAAGGGTGATCTTCTCTGTCCTAAAGCATATAGCAAACATGCCCCAAAATTTCATGAGATCATCAAATAGGCAGAAGACAAAGCAAAAACTGACCATGAACCATCCCGGCTACTCTCATAAGTTCAGATAATATCATTAAGTAGCATAGGAACATGATCAAAAAATAAAATCAATAAAAGATTAAAAAAAAACTCACTAAAACAAGAGCCAACAACCATTCTGATCTTTTGTTACTTGCATTAAATGTTCTTTGATGTGATATTTTAGTTTGACTGATTGGATAATTGATTGATAATTTAGACAGATTGATTGGTTGATTGATGGTTAAGATCGAACAAGTCCAAACAAGTTGAAGGTTGAATCACACTGTTTCAGATCGCGCTTGTGAGAACATGATTTCGTTAAGCACAGAATGATGAATCTTCCATGGATGTCTGCAAACATGATGATCATTTCACAAAAAGAAGACAAGTATGTACAAATTTATTGCAGATTTTTGAAGAAGCTTTTGCAATTTTTAGGATTTTTGAGATATTTGAATTTTTTTGTGATAATCTTTTTTCAGGACTTTTTACAATTTTTAGAATTTTTTTAGGATCGTATTTGATTTTTAGATATTTTTTCTCAGGACATTACGCAATTTTTTTGGATTTTTAGCTTCTTATTTGGATTTTTAGGATTTTTCAGGACATTAAGATATTTACAAGTTGCAAGATTTGAATTGCCCCTAGTGTCTAGCAAGGCAAGGACATTTTGAAAGGAGAAATGGACTGGTAGATGGACAAAGGCCAAGGTTCATTGCATTAGATCTAGTTAGGTGCCAAGGACCATCCAAGAAATGGGATAATAATTTTTGTGTCAAGCGAAGGGACTAGTTAAGACAATGATAGGATAAGGAAAATAGTGCAGTGGATAGAATGCGAGAAATGGACATGTCAAGAGTTTTTTGTTTGAAAACATGTTTGGCATTGAATGTCCTTATTTTACATCAAGACCAAGATAGGGAGTTGGATAAGACAATGTTAGGACATAGATAGGATAATGATAGGATATGAATAGGAAAATGATAGGATATGGATAGGATATGCAAGATCAATCAAGGATAATGAGAAGGGATATGGGATATGGATGAAAGGTTGTGATAGGATAGGCAATATAGACCAAAGGGATCAAGACAATGTAAAGAATATAGGACATGTGATGCTTCAAGGAAGATTGTGTCAAGATCAAAGTTGGGTAAAAGGGGATATGACAATGAATATGATAGACATAGGATAATCAAGGACATGCTGGGGGTAATGGAGGGCATGTTGGGGATAATGGAGGATAATGCCAATGAAATCTTCCCCCAAGTATAGACTGCAAGAAGTTCATAGAATTACACATGATGCCTATTTGCCAGGTTTTCATCATGGTACTTGCCCAAAGTGCCTGTTTGCCAGGTTTTCACTATTGGACAAAATTATTTCTCTTGACTCTTTTTTTTTGTGTTACCAAGATGCCTATTTGCCAGGTTTTCATCAGGGCAACTTTTTTCTTTTTCATTTTTTTTTATTTTTTTGATATTTTTTCTTTTTTTGACTTTTTGACTTTTTGGAAAAAAATCGGACACATGAAATGACATGGATGGAGGACTGAAGAACCTTAATCTTTGAAATGTGCTTTTGAAAGATATTGTACAAAGATGTTGGTAGGGTAATGACAAAGGGATATGAAGTGGGTGATTGGATAAGGATGGGACAAGCTTTATGCAAAGGATTGGATAGGTTGGATGAAAGGTTGGAAAACAGGTGTTGGATGATGGAGGGAGTGAAAGAAGGATGGATGTTGAATGGATGGATATGAATGCAAGAACAACATTGACACACACCTTGAGGGGTGATGGAGTGATGGAGGAAAAATATATTTTGGAGTTTGAAGGATTAATGAAGGAATGGATATGGATTTTGGCACACAAGGACCCAAAATGGATTTGGAAGATAAAAGACATTTATATGGAGAGATAGCAACTTGGGATGCCAATTTGGACTTTTCTTTGGGACTCTGTGCTTCAAGGAGCTTCTTGGGAATCCACATGTATTTTGTCTTTTCATCCTTTTGAGGGTCCTTTGAATGTATTTCTTGCATAATGGATTTTGGAACCCATATGGCTTTTGACTTCATTTTTTGCTCAATGGGCCTTTGTGGCCTTTTGGAATTTTATTTTAGGATCACATTTTTGTTTTTTTGTACATGTCGATTATACTAGACATGTTGATCCTTGATAGCATGTGGATTGCTTGATTTGTGGATTTTATGCTTGACATCCAAATTGCTTTGAAAGGGAATGGAATTCATGGATGGATAGGAATTGTATGGAGGCATTGTGGATGGATGGAAGGTTCTCCAGGGTGTATTCCTTTGCTGACTTGCATGTGGGAAAGGGTAAGGGGATTGTGAGCTAGTGAAGGGAGGAATATATGGACCTAAGATGGATGGAAGAGTTAAGGGGGAGGTATATGTCTGGATTTGGATTTTGAAGGGATACCAACGCCTTGAGATGTAGATTTATTATTAAGACCATGACCATTTGAATTTTCTTGGACACATAAGGGTTTCAATAGACATTTTTCATGGAGGTCTAACCCTTTGACTTGATAATGATTTTTTTGACCAGTAGGATACTTGCTACAAGACACGAGTCCATTATTATGAGGTGTGAATGATATGGAAGGACTTATAGGACCATGAGGTGGACTAGACTCCATAGAACTAGGGGAACCCGTTTGAAGTGTAAGGGGTTCGTGAACAACTTGCATAGATGTGCTTGGATCACAAGGGGGATTTGAAGGATTAGGACAAGGAAAAGAATGGATGGATGGATCTTGAGGAGGATTTGGAGGAATAATGGGATCTTTTGGAGGATCCAAAGGGATGATGGGATCTTTTGGAGGACATGAAGGTGAAGGGACACCTTGATCTTGACTTGCAAAGGTATCTTGGGAAGACATGGAAGGGAGATCATGATCTTTCTTAGGAAGTGGAAGGTCATTGAGAATTGGAAGGACATTTTGGTTTGGGAATGGAAGGGGATCATCTTGAATAGGAGAGTTAGGGAAAATAGGATCATCATTAGGCTCAAGGGTAATGGGATCTTTGTCAATAATTGGGGGGATTGGTCATCATTTGGATCTTGATCTTGATATGTTTTTAGACATGTTTCTTCATGCTTCGTATCATCCTCTTGACATGGGATATGGATTTGGACATGTAAGGGGGATTCTTGAAAGGGGTCAATGTTTGGACATGAGAGAGACGGAATTTGGATAAGAGTATCTTGAATGGACTTGGTTGAAATTAGAGGACATGGTGGAATTGGTTTAAAGGAAATTGGGCTATGGATAGGACTATCTTGGATTTGTTCTGTGGATAGCCATTGGAAGGTTGCATTGTTGGAAGAATCACTTGATGGGGATGGGGGAAATTTCTCTTGTGAAGTTTGTAGTGATGAAGGACTGGAGGGAAACATGGATGTTTTGTGAAGGTTAATTTATTGAGAGGAAGTAGGTATATCATCCATGTGATTTTGTTGGGATGAGCCATTTCTAGACATGGGTGAATTATTTGTTTCATCCTCTTCATTTATAGGATCCATTTTTTTGGAAAAAACCTTTCAAAGTTTTAGATTTGAACTTTCGATGCTTGGTTGATCTTGCTAGTGATACCACATAATTATTTATAGGTTGGAAAGAATATGGTTATTGAAAATGTACCACAATAGGTTTTTCATTTCTTATGCTTGGTCGATGTTCAAAAGGTGGCACACTTGAACTTGTCTTGGTTTTATAAGACCATGGTGGTGAATTGGAGGACACAAAAGTTCCCTCATGCAATGTTATTGGTTGTGAAATTGTTTGAAGATCACTTCGTTGCATTGGAATGAAGATTGGTTCATAACTTGGTGGTGGCCCTAGATGAATTATGCCACACTCTGGTTGAAGGATTTGTTTGGGAATTTGGTTGAATGATTGATTTGAAATTTGAGTACATGGAGACTGATTGGAAATTTGATTGAATTGACCATAATTTGGGACTTGGTTGAAAAATGTTGGCTCTTGCACATAGTTGAATTGGGCTTTGTTAAATTTTTCATTTGCCTCATTGAGTTTTAAAATAAGTTTTGGTATCTTTGATTTCTCAATGAGAGATTGTGTGTCAATTTCACCAAAATGTTCACTTGGACATCCAAGGATTTTGGCCATCTCCTTTGTACTCTTTATCATCTTTTCTACGTTCTCTTCCAATATTTTCTTTTATTTATCTAATTTTTCTTGCAACTTTTGAATCATGTTTGCATGCACTTGACGTAACTGATTGTTTGGTTGGGTTGATGTCATTTTTCGTGGCTCAAAATCTTGTCATTGCAAAGGTATATCTTGTCTTTGATCAAAAGGTAATTTTGATTTTCCTTGTGATGGAAACATGATTTGATAAGTTTCTTGTTGCCTTTTGGATGCTTGGAACCTGGTGAAGATTGACATGATGACTATATGCAAATGCAAGATTTTTGACTTTTTTTGAGAGACTTTTAGGATGAAAATGAAACCTAAATATGCAAGGACTTTATGGAAATTCCAATTTGGACTTTGGATTATGTATGCAAAGAAACCTATGGCTTAATGCAATTGATTTTTTTTGGATTTGAAAAATCTTTGGAAATTGTAAACCTAAGAGCCTAACCTTAGGAGAGTGAATAGGAACCTTGACTTTAAAAGGGGATCAATTTGGTAAAGCAGTAAAAAGGGATTAGGTCCAATCCAACATGACAAAGATGGAGTGAGACAAATTAATAGGGGGAAATTTTATATAGGGACAAAAGTTACCAAGTCAAGATTCTTTCTTCAATGGCATAAGGTAAGACCCTAAATTTTGAATTCCTTTGGGATTTTACAAGCTTTTTGAAGAGGGATCTAAATGTAGTATGAGGATTTTGCAAGGCAAATATGCATTTATGATGTGAGATTAATGCAAGAGGATTAAGATTTAAAATGCAAGGAGACTAATGCAATGTATGCAAAAGGGATTATGCTATGAATATGCAAGAATGAAGCAAACCGCAAGGCTCCAAGATAAATGTTTTTGGTCTCGATATGTTCAAAAGGTTTTTGAAACAAGATGTTTTGGGAAGAATAAAAGTGTTCAAGAATGTTTGGGAATGTTTTTTGAAATTTTTGGAATGTTTGGGATGTTTGGCATGAGAATATAATGCTTAGGAGTGTTTTCTAAATTGCTCTTTAAAATTTTGAAACACCCACACAAGACACGTTGTGAAGAATGATTGTTGTAAAATTGAAACAAACACATCACAACCTAAGGATATCAAGGACAATATCTATTGAATCCCCACTTGAACCAAATTTTATCCATGCTTAATAATAGCGAGCAACCTATAAGCTTGGAGGCATGAGATCTTCCTTACAGTGCACTCACTTATCAGGCACTCCAAGCTTTAGATCCCAAGGGTCATCACTTCCCAAGGGACTGTTGTCTCGACTAATAGCCACGAAAGTGTGGGGCATCTTAGTTGGTCTCTGACCTTACGCACCAATAGATAGAAGGTTTTTGGATACTACAACATAGTTTTTAGTAAAGGCATCCATTCAGGTGGTTATACATGCGGAAAATTAGCTCCATTATGGAGACCTCCCAGCCTTAAAGTTACGTTCTATAGGTTTTTACGCACCACAAGGGTGCTGAGGGGGAGCTTCTTGCTGATATAACATATTCAACACCCAATAATTGTGAGACTAATCACAATGAAATATTTTCTATACCGATTCTGAAGGGCTTGGCTTTATCCTATTATCGGTTGGGCATTCCACTCTCACTGGCACTATTAAAGCACTTGGGAGGTAGCCATACTAAAGGACTTGCATGGATTTCTCTTACACCCAAGATCCACAAAGGTGGGGGGAAAGGATACGTCCATACATTTCCTAGGGTTTACAAAAAATAGAAGACACTTCAAGCACATGAATGAAATGATTCATTTTAAAGCACCAAGCTGAAGTGTTTTCTAACTACTAAAAGCACACATGAAAGTTTCAAAAAACACAAGGTCTTCTAAAAATGTCCTACATCAAAATTGTTAGTAGTTTTATGATTAATTCTTCATCCCATGATTTCCAAAATGTTGCACAAATCATCAGTAACACAAAAATCCAATATACTAAGTGCAGAAACAGATTTAGGAATGCAGAAAATAAAAAATTTGCATGAAAAACATCAATTTTACCACCTGCGCAGGAACAGGCTACAACCTGGGAAGAACCAGGGTACCACCTACGTAAAAATAGGCTACCAATGGTATAGCTTCTAACCACCTGTGCAAGACCTGCAACCAAGTGTGTAGCAACTAATTAGAAGCCTAAAAGGTGGTAAAAACTTGCAAAATCAGAGGTCTTTTCCACATCTAAGCATGTAAGACTATCAGAAACACAACTAGGGTCCATTCCTTATGCCATTTATGATTGATTTGGAGAGATTGAAATCACTTTTGAAACCCTAATTAGCCTTTGTATGCATTAAACTGATTTAGGAACACCTTAAACAAGAAATCTGCATTTGATCCTAAACTAGTTCAAAGTTCATTTTAGATTCCCAAATCAGGTGTGCATGTTCATTTTAGATTCCTTATCAGCTTGAGAAACTTTATTTTTCATAATGTATTCCATTTGAACCCCTAGTTAGGCTAGATTGTGACTTTGATTGAAAATAGGAAAAACCTTGATTGCATGTAACCCTAAACTAGGTGAAGTTCATTTTAAGAGCCCAAATCAGATGTGAGAGTTCATTTTAGGCTTGAAAATTGAAATGTGAGGTTCATTAACCAATTTAGGGTTCATTTGCATTATTTAGGATCCATTTTAACCTTATAATAGATGAAAACTAGAAAAAAAAGCATGAAATGTAGATGGGCTTCCTAAACTTGCAAATATTGATCCTAAACCCTAAACATGGATCCTATTTGACCAACTGCATAGCTAAGCAGCCAACTGCATAGATCTAAGTGCCAAGTGCAAAGGTATAGGTCCCAACTGCGCAGGACTTGCAACCAACTGCGCAGGTTTTAACCACCTGCGCAGAATCAGTGACCACCTGCACCGAACCAATGACCACCTGCGCAGAACTTGTAACCACCTGCATAGAACTCTTCCAAAACCTAAAAATGCACAAAAACACAAATTTTTTATCATTTAGGCATGTTTCACTTTGGGTTCACCAAATGTAAGACCAGAAAAAGGCATGAATAGCATATCTAGGTAACCAAAAACCCTAAACAATATGCTAACCTATCTAATCTAACATTAGAGCCATTTAAATAGGAATTCACAAATGTAATGCAAGAAAAACAAAAGAACTCCCTTCAAATGATGCTCAAATGTCCTCCTTTCTTCTCCATAAAGGTAGATTATGTTGCTCTTTGACAATAACAAAATTTCACAAAGAACTTGAAAGCACAAGTTGATAATGAGAATACTAGGAGATAGTGGTTCTAACTTGAAAGAGAGGAAATCATCTCAATTTATAGAAAATGAGAAGCAATTAGGTGAATTAGAGTGCATAAATTCAATGCACAATAGAGGGAAAAGAAGGTAGGATTTTTGGAAGCATGATTAGGGGGAAATTGAATGAAGAAATATTGAAGATATATGGGAGATATCAGGAAGCACCTTAATAGGGATGTGAATCTCAATTAAGGGATATGACAATTAGGTGGGATTAGGAGGATTTAATTCAATAAATAAATCAATATTCCTCACAAATCAAAATTTTCATTTATGAAATTATAAAATCCCATAAATTAGAATTAGCCAATTAATTAATTGTGAAGACTTAGGATAAGAATGAATAAATATGATTTATTCGTAAAGAATAGGGAGAAACCTTAGGTTATTCATCCCAAGAGGATAGATTAGTGAATTATTGATAAAATTGAAGGCATTAATGCACAATTAGTTTGATTTTGATGATATTGATAAGGATTAGGATCAATTCCGATGATTCTGGAATAGTTTAGGAAATCACGAGGCATCGATGAGATTTGAGAATACTCTCATGATGATGATTGGAAATGATATAATGGCATCAATGAACTTTGATGACACCATAGGATTGAAATAGGAAATGGGAAACATCGATGAACTTGGACAATGTTCCCGGGATAATGATGATTTTCAATAGCATTGATGAACTTTGACAATGCTATTGGAGGAATTAAATGATAATAACGCATCGATGAACTCTGACAATGCCAGAGTAGTTATTTAAAGAGATTGATAATACATTGATATGAGTTTGGAATCAAATGAGTTTGGAATTATCTTGGATTGATTCAGGAAGATTAGGACTTGGATGGACTAATTTAGGAAGATGATCAATTTGGCCAAAATGAGAGAAATGTTAGTAATTGATGAAATTGAGGAATGACACAATATTATTGAATGATATAGATCAAACACACAATATAGAAGACATGTTAAAAAGGGAGCATAGAAAATGAACCATTTTTAGGTGTCTACAGAAGAAGACCGAGTGATACTGAGTATCATGATTGTAGAAATGGTTAGATCAGTTGTTGTTTTGTCATTGATGTCAAGAAATTGATTAATTGATTTTTATTATGTTACCATATCTTAAAAGGATAATTTAAATGGCTGACAAATACAGACCATAAAATGATGAAGTAATGATGATATAGTTATTTTCTACTATATATTTGATGTTATAAAATTGGTATGATTGATTGATTACGTCAGAAATTGCAAAGAGTTAAAGTTATGACTGACAGAGTTGCTTTACTGAGCTAGACAGGGTCGATCGGTAGAATGTTATGTAAGTCAGTCACAGTTATCGAATACAGAGTAAAAGTCTAGCACCGAGCACTGAAGATGAGTTAGACACCGAGCAGTGAATGAAGCCAGTTACCGAGTTGCAAAGCAAGTATTACTGAGTACAAGATATTGATTATAATTGATGATAAGATCAAATGTAATGCGAAGCAATGATGAGATGGATGAGGATATGAATTAAATTAACATTGTTTTAAGATCTACGAAAGTGAAAATTCAATGAGAAGATATAAGGTGAAGATCAAGCGGTTAAACCAAATTATGAGAGCTCCAAGAAAAGTTCAAGTTCCAAGGTAAAAGTGAAGTGGTTTATCGAGTTGAGATTCACGAAGAAGAAGATCAAATGACAGAGCGTAAATGATGGAAAATCTAATTAGGGAGATTAAGAGGCAAAAGTATGTCTATTTAAAGAATGAGAAATTAACATATTTAATGTTGCTGGTGAGAACAGAGAAGAAGAAGAAGAAGCTGAAGAACAATATTTACCGAGCATAACAGAGGAAGAATCTACAGTCTAAGAAGAGATAAATGGAGTATGTGATGCCAGTATTCAATTGAGCATAAAGGATCTGACACAAGCAAAGGTAGTTGATATATTTACAGATCAAAGTTTACTATTGCTTATTAGTATTTGTAATAGAGAAATCTCTTAATCGAGTGGATTTAACCGTCCTATTTGTAAAACCTAGAAGTAGGTGACATTCCAAAAGAGTGTTTAAAGACCTTTAACAAGGGCACTCCTAACATGGTGAAGATCTTAACAAATCTGAGGTAAATCCCCTAATAGGGTCACATTTAGCAAATGTGTTTGTAATCTTTAACAGGATAAGTTCTTAACCGAGCATACTTCAGAAGGGTACAATTTTATCATGGGTCACAATTCCCATAGAGGTTTTTCCCAAATTGGGTTTCCTCGTTAAATCTGGTGTTAATTGAGTTAAATGCTGAGTTAATTTGATGTTACTAAATTTGAATGATTAATTTACATATATGAGATGTATGGTTGTTTAATTTATTAAGTTATTTGGTGTGTTGGTTATTATTGTATTCATTTTTACCGAGTGAATCTATAAGTTCAGTTTTAAGTGTTTAAGTTTGATTTTGTCTTTAATCATCCCCCCTCAGTGTACCAATTATATATATATATATATATATATCAGGTATCTAAAACATATCGGGTACCCAATATGGCTTTTGCATTATTATTTCCTTTGGCCAGGTGTGTTAATCTCTAAGTTTTGTTGATGATTAGTGACCAACACTTAGTCATTCATCTAGGCAGTTTTAGTTGGCTATCACTATGGCCGAGCTAAAACTATGCAAGGCCGAGAAACATTGCCGAGAAGTTTTTTGGTTTTCCGAGTTACATTGCCGATCTGAGATGGATACAGGGATGTTAAGTGCCGAGCGACAGACAGTCAAGTGCCGAGCAGAATAGTTTTTGTATACATGTCTAGAATGATACAAACTTCAAGGATAAGTTATCCGGTCGACTTATATAAGCATTTTGGGCTGACTAATGCATGCATTTAATATTCTTATACGAAGTTAGTTATGCATTTCATTGCTTTATCCTATGCATGACTCATTGTAAAACATTAATTGTAATACCATCAAGGTATGGATATCAGATCTTTATCGTTGATCTAGATCTCGCTATCAGATCTGAACAAGTATATTAGATTGCTTCTAATCCCTATTTTAAAAAGTGAGTATGGTGTGTGGCGACTGCATTTTGAAGTGAAATGCATAGAGTTTTATTTTGTTAAGAAGCAGAGATCAAGCAGAGCAAGAACACAGTGAACAACAGAGTAAAGATATATCAGATTATGAGATCATAGAAGGTACTAGAAAGAGGAAATCTGTCATCAGCATCAGAGTGCATAACAAAGGATCAATACTTGAGCCATTCTAATCATTGTATTAGGTGAAAATCTCTTAACAGAGTGGTTCTAGCAGACCTTTCTTTATCTCCTAACAGAGTGCTTACTTCATTGTAAGTTGAAATCCTTTAACAGGGTAGATTGTAATGATCTTAAGCTCTTAACAGAGCAGACCTTTCACAGGGTAGATTACATTTTGTAATCAAACATTTGTAACCTTAATAGGTACACTTTATTACTGTAGTAGTGGATAATTTTGTGGGTGTCATCCCCACCCCAGTTTTACCTATTTGGGTTTCTGGGTTACCAAGTTATTGTGTTATGTGTTACTTATTTCATTGTGTGGATGCTATCTGAGATTATATTAGATTCATATATGTATGAATGTGGATCATGTTTACTTTAAGTGTTTAATTTTGAAGATCTGATTCACCCCCCCTCTCAGTATCTTGCTTTCCCATTATTGTATTTCCAAAAAGGTGAACTAACACCCATGAATTCCTACTAAAAAGTCAACACACATTTTTTGCGTTTATGGGTGGGTGAAAAATGTATTTTTTCACATCGCTACTTTTTGGCATACCATGATCTTGCACATACTTATGCACTTTCTTGTTTGAGATTTTTCTCTTGTACGTGACAGGTTATTTGCATGTAGATGATTATTGGGCTTGTGGGAATTCACCAATTCTTGAATTCTAACAATATCAACTATCATAAATGCCTCACCTAATTTCATTGTTGTCTAACTTTTGAAATACTCAATTGTGAATTCCATTCAATTGTGGGCCTACCCAAAATTACTAGTACCTAGTGGCTTCTACACATTTAATTCATCTCAACCATATCACAAGTATTAAACTATTTAGTTATTCTTGGTTTTCATTCACCAATATTTTTAGTGGAAAAGTTGATATTTTGGCACTGTGAAGATTCGTGACAAAAAAAAGCAATAAGTGATAGTGTCTGAAAGGTTTTATGACTAGAGAAATAGACTTTCAAAATTCTTGTTGTAGATTTAAGAAAATATGCATATTTCCATGTCCAACAATTTTCTATTGTTTGGATAATTGTTTTATCATGTCTTAAGGTAAGGGGAAATATCTTTCTATTTTCTTATGATTTATGAATAATCTTGATGTTTCTATCTAGTTGGACTAGAAAGGACTAAAATTTTGGATCTAGTAAGAAATGGCTCCATCAGTTTCATGTTGCATAGGCTTAAGTAGAGAATGATGGGATCAAAGAAAATGATTAATCTTTAGGGGTGGGATAAATGAAGAGTTTGTGTTTTACCTTATGGAAAGGTGTGATGCCAATTTCTTTCAAGGTTCTTCACAATCCCTTGAGAAACACTAAAAAAATTTCAATAATATGGTGAGAGTGTCATTAGGAGAGTAGTACCATTGAAATCTTCCATCTGGTAGATTATTATACTTTGCGCTTATACAAAGTCAATATTAGACGATTCCCTGACTGAAATTCTTGAGCTCCAACATAGTATGAGGCTTCCTTTGAACCTATACTTTTTTTAGGGTTTTGACAGCATACCCGTGGTGCTATTCAGTTATGGATGCAACATGATGGATAAAAGGATGTGAATTTATGTCTATCTAATAATGCATTCCATGTGTTATGTTTGTCACAACCATTTAGCAAGTGTAATATATTGCAGAACACAATTGTCAATATTTTCTATATGGCATGTTGAACATTAGCTAGGAATGCAAGAAGTTTATAAACCTATTTTAATTTATGCATGTTTGAATCTATGATTGGCCGAGCATTTTACTTTCATTTTTGCTCATAAAAATTTATAAAAATGCCTACCTAAATTATTGCAACCAATAAGAAATTTAAAAAATAAATTTAAAAATTAAAAATACATCTAAATATTAGGAAACATTTGAAAATATTTATGGTTGCACAATTTTCAATGGAGATTTTAATATTGGGACTAAAAATGGACGAGACAATTTTAATGTTTTGGACGAGATAATTAAATTTTTAGTCCATCAAATTATTTTGCCCATCAAAGTATTTAATGGAGTGGTAGTCATCTAAACTTTTGAGTTTCTAAAGATTGCTCACTATTGTCGCCTTTATAATGCTTATGTATTACTTAACTTGGAATTACAATATTGATATTGACATTGCTGAATTTATTTACTTGAATTAAATTAGAATATGTTGACATTTATATTTTAATGGAAATAAGTGTTTTGAAATTTTCATAATGATTATCAACATTTGACATTTCATTAAATGAAACAAATTAGTCAATTCATTAGTTTCAATAACACCATAAGAAACACTCTTCAATATCTCTGAAAGTAAATAGTATCATATGTGCAATCTCTTGTTCCATATATATCCCACAAAAAAAATTGATTTGTTTGATATTATCAAATGTGCAATCTCATGTTCCATACATATCCTACAAAGAAATTGATTTATGTGTACAAACTTGTAAGTGGAAGTTGACAAAGTAAAAGCAGTTATAATAGAGAACATTAAAGTCAACTTAGAAAAGTTAATAATGTGTCTAGCTATATGCAAGATGAAACATTCAAAATAGGAAAAGACCTTGAATATAGTAGATAGGAGGTACTAATAATGTTTCTCAATGTCTCGCTAGCTCATCATTATACTTGGAATAGCCGGCTTTTAAAATTGACAAAATAGTGAAATGCAATCTATGAAGTGCAGGGAGGCTTGCTAAGCATCTAAAAGCTATTGGTGGATTCCAATTTGCATATGACATTGGGAAACAACAAACCACTTAGTAAAGGCCTGTATAGTAGAAAGAAGTGAAACTTACAAATGAGGAAGGCATTCTAAAGGTTACCTTTGGTTGCTTTGCATGCAGGGTTGATGGGAGATTTTTGCTCTGCTACAGTTTAGAGTTGCGTCACTATTCTGAGCCCTCCTATCCTTTCAGACTGCATATACTACGAGAATTCCTTTTGTATTTATGGCCCCAACCACTACTAGCCCAGCAGTTGATGCTGGTACTATTTTGGTGACAGATAATGGCACCTCCAAGAAAGAGACCTCGCAAGTTTGTGCCCAAAGTGTTTCACGAGGTACGTCTCAGCCTGATATTGTTTTTCCTATTCATGAGTTTGATGATGCCTATTCTTGGCTTGAAACACATACTCTTATTGGTTATTTTCTGGGTCGCAACCCTCCCAAAAATGTGATTAAGGATTGGGTTGCGAAAGCCTAGACTCCTCATGGAATCCATCTGGATGGCATTCAGAGTCTCACCAAAGGATTTTTTTGTTTATCTTTTCCAATCACACTCATCTGGATGCCATTTTTTCCAAAGGACCCTAGAATATTAGGGCTTCCCTTTTAGTTTTCCAACACTGGTCTCGAGACTTTTCCGTCTTTGACGACAAGAAACTAAAAGTTCCTATGTGGGTTGAGTTCCCTAGTCTCCCTCTACCTTGTTGGCCTTTCATGCATGCCATTGCGCAAATGCTAGGTGTTAGCACTGTGTTGAAATTTGTTTTTGAATCCCTTGGTCTTATCCTTTTCCCGGGTTTTCCTATTTTCAAATCTTGTGTTTTACCGCTCAAAAAAAGTCAATCACTTTTTTGAAGTCATGTTTTAACCTTAGTTGCTTAGTCACATCGGTATTCTTGCAATATTTTTAAGTTGTGCGAGTCAGCGACGAGCTGTCAGTGAAGAGAATCGCGCAATCGCGAGCTGTTTGTGTCAAATTTTGGTCTGTGTGCGAGTGAGAAGGTTCATGTCTTAAAGTTGTAAATCGCGCAGTCCCGATGCCTTATTGAAGTTAACTCAAAGTTTAGCGAGTCAGCGACGAGTTAAAGTTATGTCTATCGCGCAGTCGCTGAAAGATTTTGCTATCTACTTCATGCTCCGCGACCGAGCGAGTATTGTTAAAACTTAAGCAGTCGCACGGTCGCTTCAGGCTTTTGTATCAATGTTTTGAGTTGCGCGAGTGCGTGACGAGGTCATGTCTTATAGATGTCGCTTACTCGCATAGGTTCAACTCATATTGTTTTTTGCAGAGCGAGTGTGCGACGAAGATGTAAAACAAGGATATGAAATTTGCATCGCCCAGTCGCACAAGTACTTTTCACGTTTCATGATAGTCCGCAACCGAGCGACTAAGAACCCATTTAATGCCTTGCTCAGTCGCTGAAGCTTTGAGGTGATGAAAGGTCAGCTTGCGAGCATGCGACAAGAAGAGAAAGAATGATGTCGCGCACTCGCTAGTCAATGAAGATGATCAGAAAAGAGCTCGTGAGTGGGCGACAAGGGAAAAAGTGAGACACTCGCGCACTCGCGGTCTATAGTAAAATGAAGTTTCTGGGCTCGCAAATTTGCGACTGAGCTAAGAACAATGCATCGCTCACTCGCTCATTAGATGATAGCAGAAATAAAAGGACAGCGAGTGAGCGATTGAACAGAGTATGAGTTATAAAAGATGAATGTCGCTCAATCGCCCAATCAATGAAGACAAAAGGAAATCAGCTCGCGGGCATGCGACGAGCCGGAGGGAGAAAAGCATCGCTGAGTCGCCCAAATAAAAAAGTGCATTTTAAAATCTTGCGGGTGTGCGATTAAGGAATAGATGAAAGAAAGGATACATTCTCGCTCAGTCGCCCAGATTTAGATAAAATAAAAGGTGAATTCGTGAGAGTGCGATGAGTAACAAAAGAAAAGAATCTCTCACTCACATGAAAAGAAAAGCCAAAGCATGATAGACAGCGAGTACGTGATAGACTTAAGATTGAGTCAAGAGCTAGGTCATCGCTCACTCACGGGAGATAAAAAGCTGAGCAAGGATGGATGGCGAGTATGCTACCAGTTAGGTAACAAGGATGTGTCGCTCACTCGCAAAGGCATTTCTAAAAGTGAATAAAGTGCAATGTGTTGGAAAGTTTCAGGCTGACGAGTGCCAGATGGAAAAAAGCATACACTCTCTCTTCCAGATAGGATGTACAGTGCAAGTTGATCATAGCATTAATGACAGAATGAAATCTCTGTGACAGTTCAAGTGTAGAAATTTGGCTTTCAAGTTGACAAGACACAGTCCTTAATGGCTATAAGTGTAAATGATTGAGTTGTATTCTTTACAACTCTCATTTCTGCATTCTGAGTTTTCTGTGAATAGTAAGGAGCTTATTTACCTGGAGCTTTGTGTCTGAGACAGTAAAATTCAAATGAGAAGAAAGATGAGTCAAGCAGTCGTTCCTACCACCTCACAAGGGTCTGAGAAGAAGAAGGAATTTGTACCAAAGAAATACACAGAAGAATTTGTTGAATTGCTACCTGGAACTCTGAACACAAACAGCGCAGATTGGGAGGAATGGACAGACAAATGGTCTCAATGCAGAAATCCGGTAACCCCAGACTACTCCGGTATTTCTTTATTTCATTATTTCTGGAACAATAGGG
>MU223166.1:343668-357023 GCA_018584345.1 Thuja plicata | reverse complement strand
TTTGATCTGATTGGTCGATATTGAATTGAATTGTATGGCTATAGTAGATAATATAAATCAGTGATAAAAATCACCTAGGACATTAAATTGATTAAAAGAATTATGCCAAACAGTAATAGGGTCGTTTGGACATAACTCAAGGGTATGATCACACTTAGGGCAAATAGGGTCCATAGTTGCGACAGACCAAAATTAGGTGGTTACATTGATCAATCACTATAGGTGATAAATATACATGTAATCTTTATTTGATCTATAATAAGCAATTGTAGATTGCATATACTCAGGTCATTGAATATTTTTGACAAAATTCTAACAAGTGTAGCAAATAGAAGAAATCCTTGAGAAAGGTGGATTTAACAATCCTTTGTAAATCTCTTAACTGAGTTCACACTAAACAATGTTGATAAAGCTCTTTATAAAGTAGAACTTAACCAGTCTCTACATGATACTCCTAACAGGGTAGAACATCAGAAGTGATCAAAATTGTAAGCCTTAACCGACCCCTTCCATTCTGCAGATAGTGAATTTTTTTGGGTTTCATCCCCACCGCAGTTTTTACCTTCTAACAGGGGTTTTATGCATTACCAAATCTTGTGTCATGTGTCTATACATTTCATGAACGTTTCTATGAATGTTTACATGCTAATTGAGATTACGATTTGATATAACATACACAAAGATAGAATAACATATATGGATGGCAATACAATTGATTACTAAAAGGATTAAGGTTAAGTGATAAAATTTTTAAGGGTACTGATTCACCCCTCCCCTCTCAGTACACACCATTCCATTATTTACAACATTTAGGATGGTCTTGACTAACTTAATAGTCACTCTAAATGAATGTTGGACGTTGTTGGTGAATAAATTGCTTTCTTTGGAGGTTGGTTTGTTACTCCACTTAGTCCATCATGCTAGGTGTCCTCTCATTATCATTTTATCTTGAAAGACAAGGACATAATACCCCTATCCATAACCACCTTTCAAGTTTGTGATGATAGACATATCGACCAATAAATTTTTTCTCTAGCTCACCTTTAAGAATGAATTGGTACAATAAGAAACACATCTCTAGAGTATTAATGCAAGTTGAAAGATGTCACAAGATTCACACTTTTAGATGAATTAACAAACTTTCAAATTTTATTTCTTTCATATGAAGGAATTCCTAATTTTTTTTTTCAAAGGCATCAAAACACCTTCCAAATCACATAGGAAAATGAGGAATTAAATCCTTTCTCGAAGGATCAAAGATGACCACTCCAAAGCTCTAGGATTTAGAAATAAAATTGTCCATACATAAATCCCCTACACTAGTGAATAATTTCACTCATTCAGTACTCATGGATCATGGTGATGATTTTATATGTGAACGCATTGAAAAATTAACATAGTGGAACATTTTATTAACACAAGGCACCATATCTGCTTATAATCCACCAAGTTTCTAGTGAAGGAAAAAAACTATAGTAAAAGGAAATTAACGAAGGATGTTGAAACCAACAAAATCCCACTACATCTCAATGAGAATGAAGAATGAGGTTTAAGCTTCTAGAATACATGCAATCAGACATAGGTAGAGTTCCAATTTGTTTGGAATTTTTGTTTTCTTCCTTCTTCATTTCCTTTATATTAAATTTGCTAACCATTGGTTTCCCCACCTCTCCCTATCTTTTTGTTTCTTTCATGCTCTTTTTTGAAACCTTTATCTTTTTTTCTTATTTATAATATACACCCCCTTTTTCATTGTTCCTTCACATCCTCTAAGACATACTTAATATAATTAATGCTTAACTCTTATTTATAAGTTGTTCTTATATCATTTTCACTTGTACCTCCATCACTATTTATTTATATATAAAACATTATTCTCTTAATTTTTAATCCATGTCTTCAACATGTACACATTCAAAATATAGCTCAACATAATGGATTAATAACATGAAATGATGCAAAAGATTGAATAGATGATGAGACCCGTGTTAAAGAAAATCCAAAAAGGTAACCAACAAAAATGTTGTTAGGATAAGGTGGCATTAACCTTGTGATCCTAAGCCATTCATATGTCTTCAAGTTCCTTGGAAGTGTTCCCTAGGACATGAAAGAAAAATATTAAATATTTGTACTTTATTACTATTGGTAATTGTATTTTCAAGAGGTGAACTTGAAGGTTTGATAAACATAAATCAAAACATACAAAATACACTCTTTCACTTGCCCATATCGTGACATGAAGGACCATGTGAAAGGAAACCAAGTTTGGAAAGAGAAAATGTATCTATTTGGGCATCTGAAAAGTCACCAAAAGTTATAGTACTTAGAATTCTAAAGATTAAGTGGCTTTGGATTTGTCACCCAAGAAGAGTCACTTAAAGAGTTATTTATTATTTTATTATGTCTATTGGATATTCATTCTCCAATATGTGTATGTAGACACCCTAAAATGGTCAACCGAAGTCAAATTAGGTCAACATCATGGATTAATTAACAAAGCCATTAATTAATTAAATTTAAGCCAAAAGAGATTAATTAAACTATATAATTGATTAAATCAATTAGTTATGTAGTTCAATTAAATAAATCAAATGCAACCCATATAATCCCCTTACATGGCTAATTTAATTAATTGGTTGAATTAATTAAATCCTAATTTCTTTCAACAAAGGGGACAAGGAATCAAATAGCCAATGAGAAGAAATAATTGAGAGCACATGGATCACTCCTTTTCTATCCTCACCACTCATTTAGGCTTTGTTATCCTCACCACTCATTTTTTCACCTTGTCCCCCTATTTGAAACCCATCACTCAACCTTAACCTCAACCCTACTTTGATCGTGGTTAATCAAACTCACCCCTTACCCTTGGGAATTCCTATAAATAGAAGACATTTCTTAGTGTAAACTCGCCAATTCACATTTAGAGAAAGAATCCACATTTAATTGCATATTTAATTGGGAATTTAACATTAAAATATTCTTGAGCAGTATAATCATAATGGAAATTTCATCCATGTTTACATAGATTTTGAGCATAGAATAGGGAAATTCATCTTAATTTGCATACATTTTCATCTTAGATCCATCTTTTGCATTATACAAAGCATAATTATCATTCTAGGGGTTGTCACTTTAGGATGATTTGTAATTGAAAGCATTCGTTTAGTCCTTCTAGCTAGAGATCCATGAGACAATCTTAATTTGCTTTCACTTTCAAAATTGATTAACCTAGTTAGATCTTTCATATTTGATTGAAAAGTATGTTAAACTAATATTTCATGCAGGTTTGTGAATTACACATTCACGCCCACCATGGGGCTCAAGCCTAACATTATAACATCAATTTTGAATATTTTACATTGTAGATTCTCCAAAATCACCAGAAATGTGCACCTGGTATAAAGAAGCTCATACCTGGTACAAACACTCTCGCACTTGGTACTTAGTGTCTCACACTTGGTCTATGAAAGATAGCATTCAGATAGTGAAATCTCACACCTAGTATAAAGAAGCTTGTACCTGGTCTATAATAGCTCACACCTGGTCTGTAACAGCTCACACTTGGTCTATACAAGCTCGCATTTGGTCTAAAGAAGCTCACACTTGATCCAAAGAAGCTCACATTTGGTTTTGGATATTAAACAAGCTCTATTTGAGGGTTATGTTGTGCATTGCCATGAATTCTATCATTTAGGTAAGTTTGTAGATCATTTAGGAAGGTTTGCATGTCACTTTGGAAATTTTAAATCTCATTTAGTAAAATTTGCATCTCATTTAGGGAAATTTACATGTCCTTTAGGGAAATTTGCATAGCATTTAGAGAAATTTGCATATCATTTGGAAAAAAATGCATCTCATTTAGGGAACTTTGCTTATCATTTAGAAAAGTTTGCATATCATTTAGGAGATTCAACATAAACATTTGGTAAATATTAAGTTGCATTCAGTCTGTTCTGAGTTGCATTTGGTTTGTTCTGAGTTGCATTCGGTCTGTCCTAAGTTGCATTAGGTCTATTCTGAGTTGCATTCGGTCTTCTTTGAGTTGCATTCAGTCTGTTCTGAGTTTCATTTGGTTTGTTCTAAGTTGCATTTGGTCTGTTCTGAGTTGCATTTGGTATGTTTTGAGTTGCATTCGGTCTGTTCTGAGTTGCATTTGGTCTGTTTTGAGTTGCATTTGGTCTGTTCTAATAAGAAACATCAAATTCAAGCTGTATAAGTGATAAATTTGATAATTAATTGATGTTTCTGATGAATTACAGATGACTAAAGGGATAAAATCAAGAAAAACTTGGAAATTGATATACAAATCACCCGATTATTATCAAGAGAAAGAGGCAAAAAGGCTATGCAAAGATGCAAAGCAAATACAATTACCAAGTGAAACCGAAACTTTGGAAGAAATAATTCAAGCACAAAATAGGTATTGGAAGATCATAAACCTTTATCAAGCCTTCTATAATATTCCATATAGTTCTTTAGATAATTCTATCATTTGAATATGATACGTCTTAAATTTTAAAAATCAAAGTGTAGAGCACCAAATTATTGGAAAGAGAAAGAATCTAAAAGATCGAATAAATATGCTAAGAAAATCCATAATGCAAACATAGTGGAAAACTTAGAAGAAGAGAAAACATACAAATATTACATCAAAAATCTCAAATTATATCAAACTAAGTTCCATCTTTGGCTTAAATATTTTTTCATTCATTTGAGGTGGATTTGGTTTTGATTTTCCTTCCCTTTGTTTCCTTGGTTGTTGAAACTAACATTTGGGAGTAAATTTGGATGCTAAGGAGCTATACTAGGTGAGTAGACAAAAAAATAAAAAATAAAATCATTAATGTGCTTAGCCTTTACTAGAATCAAAATGAGGTATTCCTAAATCCTTATGCATTTTGTTTAAATTGTGGCAATTTCACTCACACATCTAGCTTAAGGTAAAATAAAAAATTGAAATCTTGAGTAAAGAATTAGGGATATTCTCTTCACCTTTTGGTGAATCAAACTCCTTGAAACGCTAAATTTGGGATAGAAAGGAGCTAAGTAATGAACCAAACACCTAATTAAGCCTCCTTGTTTATGGATACAAAGTGCTAGGTATATACTCTTCACTCTTTGGGTGAATCAAAAAGCCAAAAAAAATCTAATCCCACTAGATTAAGAGGCTTGTAATGAAATTTGTTAATTGTGTTTGGAAGTGAAGAAGTATTAGGGATATTATCTTCATCCTTTGGGTGAATCAAACTTATAAACTTGCCTATTTATTTGATTTCTTGCTTTCCATAGACTTTTTAGACTTTTAGTGGTCCTTCCTCCCGAGATTTCCTTATCGAGGATGGTTAGAGGGAATGACCCAAGTGGGATACAACCAGTTTAGCCATGGTAATCCAACCCACTATAAAATAAAATGCATTCATCCTTAATGGGGTGAGTGACAGAAAGGCTTGAGAATCATACCTCCTCTAGTAATCCTTCGGGATTGCTCCAAATCATGTTTTTATGCGTGTGGGAGGCCTCTATAATGGGGACCGACTCAAAGATTTTTTAACAGAATCTTGATTACAACCTGGTTAAGTAGCAAGCATACCCTTTTAAACCTTGTTGAACCAAATTGACCATAGGTAGCTTGACTGAATTGTTTTCTTGTGGAGACTTTGTCAAAAACATATGAGAATATACACTTATATAGCTTTTTAGAGGTTAGAAAACATGTATATTTGTGGTTGCTATGCTGGATGATACATGATCTTAAAAAAAAAAAAACATCCATTTAAAAGATCCAAAGTTCATACAAATCATCATTCTTCTCAATTGTATATTTCTTCAACAAAGATTCACAATTCCCTTTCATGCCAGTTTGGACAAAATCCCATCATATTAAATTGTCTTTACTGGAAGATGAAACTTTACATAGGGAAGAGACCACACCTCCTCAACCACCTAGACAAGAACATGAAGACAATAACACCATGTTTGAAAATAAATGGTCTAGATACCCTAATCATGATAACAATGAAGAGGAGAATCTTATTGCAACAATCGCCAAGAAAATTCAATCTTTGCAATAGAAAATCCAAGACCTAAAGGAAGAAAAGGATACAACATTAAGAAGAATCATTAAGATCAATGTTTTATTTTCTCTTTAATCATGATCTAAACATGTCTCCCTTTTCTTCAAACAATGAGGTGTCTAAGCTTGAAAAACCCATCTTTGATCAAGAACAACTTCACGACCATCCTATCTTTGTGTTACTCCAAATGAGATTTGAAGGTTGTCATCAGTATTCAAGAATTAAAATTGTCAGTCGGTAACAGAGTCAAAGACAGACTAGCCAATATGATCACCGAGTGCAGAGTTAACCGAGTGCACTGATCACGCATAGAGTTAACCGAGTGCAATGATCACCGAGAAGATAGAATTACCAAGCAACAGTATACACTAAGCACACAGTTTACACCGAGATACATAAAGAACACCAAGCACCGAGAGACAATATTTACTATGTAAACTAGTGGTTACATACAAGTTTGAATTGGCACATCAATCTAGGTAACAACTTTTTTCCAACCTAGATAACGGTTTACAATGATCTAGGAGAACATTAATTATGGATGCACACATTAATTATTTATATCTCCTATGTATAGATGATCAACATAAATTTTGTACATCGTTGATCTTAGGTGTTCTAAGATATTGTAAAACCCTAATTAGGTCAAACCAATTAGTTCAAGAGGTTTGATATATGTAAAGACTAGATGTCATTGTGTAATGTATTTTGATCAAGCAATGATCAAGTAGCTGCCATACTACGGACATTAGAAGATCATACAAGGGTTTAGAATAAGGACTACATTGCAGTATTTAGTTTTTAGAACAAAGGCAAGGCTATCAATCAGTACAAAAGGTATTATTAGTCACAGTAAGGTGATAATTTTGTTGTACTTAAAGGATCTATATTTACAATAGTGAGATTGTATTTGTTCAAATCACACATTTTGTTACTCTCTAACAATTGTAACAATCCTAAAATCTCCTAACAGAGTAGACTTAACGGCCTTTGTACAAATATCTTAACAAAGTGCACAAATACTTTGTGTTGCTAAATCCTCACACAAGGCAGATCTAATCGATCTTATTGTTACTCCTAAAAGGGTAAGGTCACCAGTAGTGATCAATATTTGTAAGCTCTAACATGCTACTTTATTACTGCAGTAGTGAAGCTTTGTGGGTCTCATCCCCACTGCAGTTTTTACCTTCTAACAGGGGTTTTCTGTGATACCAAAATACTAGTGTCATGTGTACTTAAGTTTCATATATGTTTTTTTTTTTGGATTACATGCATTTACATTTCAGATGTACTTTTCATGTTTGGTAAAAGCAATATACTCAGTCGGTTAAAACAATATTTGATTACAAAGATTTGTTTGAAAATTTTTTAAGGGTACTGATTCACCCCTCCCCTCTCAGTACACACCTTTCTATTATTCCAACAATTGGTAATAGAGCTAGTTCTCTTGTTTAGAAAGTTTAATCACTGGAGATAAAATATCTTTACAATGGAAAGGTATACGCTTGATAAAACCATTGAGAATCAAAAGTTACAGTTGCAGATCTACATCAAACAATACAAAGAAGCCAAGGAGAAACTCAACAAGATGTTGATTAAGAGAAAGGACATGGAACTTCGCTGTCATGAGATTGATTATCAAGAAGAAGAGATTCATGACCCATTTGATACATCTGGATCTAAATCTGGTAGCATATCTGATGCATCTAAAGGAATCATATCAAAGCTATCTGAGAGCAATCAACAACTTACTGAACAAGTGAAAGCACTACAGATCGGTCAAGATACACAAATGGTTAGAATGGTTGAAGTCTTGAATGATGCAAAGAAAGATGAATAAGATAAAAATATGGCTATTGATGACAGAAGACAAATGACCAAACAATTACAAGAAAATGAATCTGAGATAATGAGACTTACTGAACATTACTTTGAGATCACCAATCAAATGGTTTCTATGAGTCATGAGGCCAATTGAGTAAATATTTATCTTTCTAGAAGACTAGAAGATATTGGTATATTGAAAGAAGAGAATGAAAAACTAAGAAATGAATTGAAAATTCTACAACATAATGAGGTGATTAAGAGATCTGAAGACAGGTCCAAGAGAATGGATGAATTTTTGAACAATCAAAGAAGACTGAACAACAATACCAGATTAGGGTATACCGAGCAAGGAGAATCATCAAATCAAGTTGAATAGAAGAATGTCTACTCCAATTCAAAGCCTAACAAACCCTCATTCCATCACTGTGGAAAACCAGGCGACACATCAAATGTTTGTAGGAGCAAAACAACAGGTATTTCTAGAAAATCTCCTAAATTCAATGGTAATTGCTATAACTATAATAAGCATGGACATCAAGCACATCAATGTAGATATAAGGTGAAAAAACCACATAAGAAACCCTAAATGGATAAATATTGTCAAACTTGCAACATGTATGGTCATACATCACAAGCATGCAAGACTAATAAAAAGAAAATCTAGAAACCTAAAGGACAAGAAAATGTAAATCAACCAAGAAGACAAGGTAATGCTTATGCTTGGGATTATGAAACTTGGGTAAGTTTCACATCATTTGGTAAATATGAACATAGTAGTTAATTGTATGAGACAATGGAGATCTAAGTCTAGAAATTGGTCAAACTCTGGCATGACATGCTCACACTGTCAGAAGGTCAGTCACTTAAGCATAGATTGTGCAAAATGAATAAATACTTATGGAAATGGGAATACAATCAAAGAAATCATGAGGATCAGAAATCAAATGTGGAAGAGAAAATCAAATGATCATGTTGGGCTAAGAACAACAGTCGGTGATACCTCATCTGATGGAATAGGTGATTCCACCACCTCCACCTAAGAAATACAAGCAGGTATGGAACTATGTTTTGAAAAGCTATATCTTACATCAGTTCCTATATTCATTGTACAAATTCCAAATTATCATGAATTAAGATGCACTATGGTATTATATTTTTGATTACTTTGAGTCGGTTAATCTATATCAAGTTAGTAATGCCAGTCAGTGAACATGTGAGAGACAACTGAGTTGCTAAGGCAACCGATAATTTTTTATACTCAATGAGCTGAGATATCTTTAGTGTTAACAAAGTGAATTGTTTGTCTACCGAGTGGTTTTTGATGAGATTTATTACACTGACTAAAATTATTTGGTATAAATTTAAGGGAGGTGAACTCATTTATTCACATAGCGATCATAGAGAAGAGCAGAGAAATCGAGAGAGAATTCACAGCAGAGCCCTTCAAATATTTTACAAAGATTTTAAGCACATTTCAAGTAGTTAAAGGTTAGAACAAGTAAGAATTTGCACTTACCAAGCTATTTGAGTTCTTTCATGAGAAGCCCTAATTTGAAAACAATGGCATCCTCATCACGAACCATGAAGGAAAAGATAGATAAAAGAAAAAGGGTGATTCTTGTTAAGAATTCAACATGCACAGAACCACATTACAAGATACATCCACGGGTTGCAACTCAACCCGATGACAAAGGTGCATTCTCTGTGATACTTCCTAGGGTTCTACTAGTTCATGATGTGAGAGCATACATTCACTGCAAGATCAGTGAGATAGGGGATTTTGAGCTAATATCTACATATCAGACACTTTGCATTGATGGGAAGCTAAAAGATGATCATAAACACCTAGAAGTGAAAGGATTAACCAATGCCCTACATTTCCTGAAGGATTTCAAAACCGAATGGGAACACATTGTATTAAGTTGAGTACATGATGAAATTTTTTGGCTGGATAAACCAAAGAAAATTAGCAAATATGTGATACATATAGTAACTGTGTATCCTACAACAGATAAAACAAAATCCCTAAGGCGCTCACCTAGAACTAAGATCAAAAAGATAACATGAGCTGAGTGGGATGGTAGAGGTCTACGGATAAACACCATCAGTGATCCTAAAATTAGATTTGGTGCATATATTATTGAATACAAAATCTTCCAGTTGAGCAGACCTAACAATGTTGCATGTGGACCTGTTGATATTGCATATAAGATTGTCAAGAAGGGTTCACAACTTGACCTATCCGAGCTATTTTAGAGGCAACTTGAAGAAAATATGAGAACAATCAGATGAAGATGATCTAATACTTGTAAGTTTGGTTCTCTACTATTATGAACATTTTTTTATCTGCAAAACTTTTCCCCCTCCATCGGTAATGTGAAATGGAAGACAAACTGACCTATTACACTGCAAATTGGTGACTTCATTGCAAGTATAGGCACAAAATTTGAACCCATTATGAATGACTATTTTACAAAGTTCAAAGAAAGAATGGAGAAAAGAACAAGGATACCAATGCAGTTGGTAGAGAAGTATAAGGATGACATCTATTTTGTAGTTGACATAGACACAACACTTATCAAGGCAGTACAACTGAGGACTACATGCCTACCTCTGATGGATTATGAAATTGGCATTGATTTAGCTTTTAAAGTATATAAAAGTTACTTAATGAACCAGTTGAGAAATATACCATGAGATTTGGAACATTTGAGGAAGCTAAAACCAGAATATCCATTGGTTGAAAAGTTGAAAATATGGGTAGGAAGAAGACAAAGATTATTAAGACCTTGAAACAAAAGTTTGCTATCACTGATGAAGAACTGGAAAAATCAATTGATGATACGGAGGAACAGACTACAGTCGGTGAAGATGAAGAACAAGATGAGGATGCCGATGCCACCAAGTCAGATGAAGCACAAGAAGAGGCACTGAAGGCCAGAAAGGGAAAATGCATAAAGAATGAGTCTCCACTAAGGACAATAACAAGATCGGAGACAACAAATTCACCACCTTTGAAGAAAGGAGTTGCAAAGATAACAAGACCATCACCGAAGTATACATATCAGACAAGGAAACCAAAGAATACGTCCGGGACTGCAACATCGAGATAAAGAAATAAGTATGTAAGAAATAAAGATGATAAGGATGATTCTGATGAAAAAATTGATCAATTTAAGGTTGTGCAAAACAAAGTACCAAAAACTATTGATGAGATATCATAAGCAATAAGAATAACCAGAAGGTTAGGACATCCAAAGATCCATACTTATGCAAATCTGACTATCGAGAATTAGGATAAACTAGAAGAAGCTATCATAGGTATGATGATTACCTTGAAAAAGGTCCCTATAGAATTTTCTACTTACATTCCACAAGAATTATATGATAAAGTATCAGCCATATGGACTTATGCACTAAATACCAAGAAACAAATGAGAGAGGCAACTCTCACTCTACTTAAGTCTAATTGCATAGTGGAACAAATTGATGACATAATGCAACAGTATGCAAAGAAATTCCCCAAGAAAGCAATGACATTGAATATACTTCAAGGGAATTTGAAGGAAGTTGATGAAGAGAGCACCATAATTTGGAAAACTCTACTATGTCAAACCAAGCACACAAAGGACATTGCATCTACAGTCGATACCGAGGGACATCGATCAAGTACCAAGCCAAATATTGATGATCCAACTGTTGATAATGTATTGGATGATATTCCTAAAATTTTAATGAATCTAGGTCATGCCAAGATCACAATAGAAGATATAACTGAAGGTGATCCTAATGACAAAGCAAAAGAAGATGAAATGATAACCGGAGCAACTGAGACCTTAGATGAACAAGATACAATTGAGGTCACCCAAGCAATGGTACTAGGTAATCTACCTATTCTGGTACAAGAAATTGATATTTAAAGTGCATCACAAATGAAGACACCCAAGAAGATCATAGATACAAATAAAGGAAAGAGTGAAGATAAAGGTAAATAGACCAAGCATAATGGAGCAACAACACAAGGTGATGCACCTATAGATACCACTAATGCGGTAGATAAAGGTGAAGGTAACATAGAGATGATGGTAGATAATCCTACCACTGACACCAGGTCAGCTATCGAGGCACCTTCTTAAGGCATCACACCTACCGAGCCACTAAAGTAAGAAACTGAGCAAAAAGATCAATTATCATTAACACTATCTCCTACATCAAGTGTACAAGGGAAGAAGAATAAGAAGAAGAAAGGGAGAAAGGATACAATAGAATTAGATGAAATCATAGAAACACTTCAAAAATATGGAGAGCTATGCACCCAAAAAGTAGCTCAAGACAAGCTGAGGAAAGAACAGAAAAATGCAAAGGTGCTAGAAGCTGCAAAATAGATCTTACAATAAGTTGTTCCTGACTTGAACATCAATGAATTTGCCCCCATCATTGATCAAATTTCACTGCTCACCAAGGCAATAAAAGGTCCAAAAATTTATGCCGAGAAGAAGTTAGAAGAGAGAGAAGAAAATCAGATTCAGTACAAGGTTACTGAGAAGATCAGCCAAGCAGTGACAGTAAATAAGATAACCCTCTCAGAATTTGTAATAGGCTTAGAAAATGTTATTAATCAGGCACTTACATTTTTGTAGAAGTTATACACATTAGATCACTTCACTATTGAGCTTAGTGAAAAGTTAAATAAATTAGATGATGATCTAAAAGATAGTGCAAACAATCTTTCAACCGAGAAACATACTTTTCAAATGCATTACACCAAGCTTTTACATACACAGCGGTTGAGACTTAATTTGAAGAAGAAGAGGAAAAGATAAGGGATCAGGTAACCAAGCTTCAGGCTATGTTACTACCGCATTTAGTAATGATGCAAAAGCATGCAACGTAGGCAAAGAATTTGATTTCCACCCCAGAGCTATCAATTAGAGAGAGCATATATGATATGCATGCTCAACTGAACCTAGAGTACTTAACCCTCGAACACCTAAAGGAGGAATGGGAGAAATTATTGGAAAATATCCAGAAGACCCAACCCAACAATTTTAACAAGTTGTAAGGTATTGTAGACGTTCAAAATCTTAATATTATTATTAATATTATTTTCCCTCCTATTCTTCTAACTATTTAATTTAAATCGATTAAATAGTTTCATTTCTCAATAGTTTAAATACTATTCTAATGTATTTTATTTAAATACATTTTCTCCACAAAATCCCCTTTTTAATAAATTTATATTTATTAAAAGTCCTCCATTTTCTTAATTATTCTAAACGGTGATTTGTTCAAATTTGAATTAAATCTAATCCTAGCTAGCCACCTATTAATCCTATCCTATAGCCTACTCTACTGCCTACCCTATTCCTATCCTACTCCCATCCACCTCATCTCCTAAGTGTGTTTCTACACCTAACTGCCTTCTAATTGTGCTTAAGTGGGTGATTCCTA
>MU223166.1:290929-335140 GCA_018584345.1 Thuja plicata | reverse complement strand
GTTAATAGTTTTAATTTATGTTGTTATTTGAATATGTCATTTGTGAATGTGATGTATATTTTGTTTGGTGTCACTTGACACTTGTGTTGTCCATGTGGATAGTGACATGTCATTTAGGGCTTGGGAAGAATCACTTAACCTTTGATGACATTATATTAATCACTTGCCTTGTAGGGATCCTATCATGTTGAAAATCGGATTTGAACCTTAGGGGTGCTTTGGAGGGGTTAAAAGTGACCCTAGAGTGTATTTTTGACCTTAATTAGTTAACCCTAAGTGGGTACCTGGGGTAAGGGTTAGTTTTCACCTATGGGAGGAACCTAGGCCACCATTATGACCCTCCAAAATGCCCATTTTTCAAGAGTGGCGAAAATAGAGATGGTCTTATGCACCTAACTTGTCCCACACTCCTTGCCAACCTCACAATTAAGAGGGGAGACAAAAAAATTCTAGTTGTCATACCTCATCATGGCTAGTTCTTGAGTGCACTTTTGGAGGTCTTTTTAGGGGGTTTTGGGAGACTTAGTGGGTGCTCACCCACTCTCTAATTTTAGAGACAATTAGGGTTTTGGAAGGAGGAGAAAGATAAGGAATTGGGCTCTTCTCAAGTTTCATTTTTTTCATAACACAATTGAAAGGTTGGTTACTCATTTCCATGGAAGTCTTCTTACTTGATCCATTAGATTAGCATGTTTTTCTTTCTCTCTCTTGCATATGTAAAATGTTGTTTGTATCATTGTTTTGTATGGGATGAGATTTGGGTTTTGAAATTCATGTTTATGGTTTTATTTTTGCTTGAATGAGGGAGTTCTTGTTCATGGAAGTGAGGCATTACTCACCCTTTTGGGAAGGGAAGAAGTGGCCTTGGGTGAAGGGGTTAGTTGGGCTCTCCATTGTGGTGAGAGTCTCTTCTCTTGGAGAAGAGGGATGAATTCATGGTGTATGGGCTCCATGAAGCCATTTGTATGCTTGCATCTTGAGGATGTTGATAAGAAAAGTATGTGTATGGAGGTTTGATAATGTAGCCTTGAAGAGGCAAATGAAATACTCATGTTGAGAAAATTTGGATGCAATGGCATTCTCCCTATTGGAAAAATCCACCTTCACCCTCTTTCAATGAGCTTGTAAAACTCATTTGTGTAGCCTTGGGAGGGAGTTAATTGTTGTTCATGCATATGTGTATTGTTGTGAGCATTTTTGTTGAAGCATACCCGTTTAGCCTTGATTCTCCAAGTTTGGGGGTGGTCTCATAGAGACCTTGGTTGGGAGGTGAGCATCCCATGGTTCTCCCCCTTTCATTGCAGGTATTGAAGTCAAGACTCATGTGGATGAAGCTTTGTAGGAGTTCACTCTTTGGTGTGATTGTGTGGAAACACCTTATGTTGTTGTATTGTTGATCCTGCTCTTTTTGCATATTGTAATGTATTGAAAAACATCTTCAAGTAGAATGTGCAATGCTTTCTTCATTTTGAGTTGGAATATTGTAAGTTAGTCATGTATATATGAAGCCTTCTCCATCATGAAGGATATGCAATTGTATTGAAAGAGGTTACCATAATGAAACAAAGACTCACCACCTTCATGCTTAAGAGTATTCTATTTCTTATAATGGAAATGTTATTCTTCTTGTGAAATGATATCCAAGGATTGATAGAATAGATAATATAGAAATTTCATTAGATTACATACATTGGTTGAATAATGAATTTTAGTAATCTCTCTAATGTTGGTTGTAAATTTTATTATTCATTGTAATCAATCTCCTTTTGAACAAAGTCTCATCCTTATTCCTCTAAATTGAAGCTTGTAACAATGAACATATAAACATGTTAGATTCTATGTTAAAATCTCATGCAACTATCATTCATCCCATAATTACTTTAGTGCATTGTCCATTAAATCAATCCTATTATGCTCTATGAACTTTCAAAAAAAAATCAAGCAAAGAAATTAAAGGAAAAGTTCATACATTTGCAATGAAATCTTCCAGATTTTTAAGAGTATAAACTCTCTGGTTTTTGTATGGGAAAGAAATTATTCTCTTACCATAGAGAATATTCCCTTCCCTTTTCATTATACTTCCCTAATTGGTATTAGTAACCTAAACCCCTATCTTATCCTTACTGTTATCTGCTAACCCTTAATCAATAAAGATTTATAAAATCCATATAACTTAAAAGCTTGTGGGCCCCGTAGCCTTCCTTACCACCTCATCTTAATCCTTTTAATAATTATTAACTCAATTTATATCCTTTCCATGCGTTGGTTTTCAAAGCCTAGCCTTTTTCAAACTCTATGACACAATAAAATAAAAATAAATAAATTTCATCACCTTGCTAAGGGGCTTAACTACTTGGGAATGTCACCACCCTTTGTCCTTACTGTTCCCTTTCCCAAGCAAGCATCATGTCCTTTGTAAAGTCAACCTCCTCCACTAGTTTCGAAATTGCCTTGGAGGATGGAGTACTTGATTTGGTGGGCCATGCTGATTTTACTCTCCATCTTTCCCTTAAAAACTGCACCACCTTTTTGGCTCACCCTTATTCCATGCGAAATTTTCTTCTTGGGAGGATGGGATAGGTGGTGGGCCCCCTTCCTTAGAGCAGTCCTCCTTCCTCCATCCTAAACTTGCATCCTTTTTGGAATTCGATTTCCTTCCCTTGCAAATTTCATTTGACTTGTGATGGGGGGAATAATATATACTAATAAGTGATTGATTATTAAGCTAGTGTTTGTAGGTAGTGGTGGGCCCTCCTTGTATGCCATGTCATTTTGTACTCCCTCTTTGCCTCGCAGATTTTGAAATTCTCAGCCCTTGTCTTTTATTGTATATAGGTAAAATGTTAGATTATAGTTATGGGTTTTTGTGTTGATAGTTTAAAATGTTATTTAGGATTAGTAGGATTATTAGATAGTTAAATTAGAAATTAGTTAGTAAATATTAAATTAGTTTATATGATGTAATTCTTTTGTTTTAAATCTTCTAAGGTGTAATGTTTTAGGAATATATGTATATCAAATCAATGGGGTAGTTTCTTTTTAATTGTCAACTTTATAACCTTAAGTGGTTTGATGATGGATGGGATTGTTAATAGTTTCTAATTTCTAATTTGAATTAGATCCACTCAATAATATAATGATTGTTCATTTTAAGGGTTTTGTAGCATTAGTTGATTAGGTTAATTTATAATTGCGACATTTACAAATCTAATTATTAGGGATTATATTGCTCTTGTGAACTAATTTAAGTTTATACTCGATTATAATTAAAAGTAAATTTAATGTTGTTTCAGGAGATATTTCTATTGTCTAAATGAAAAGGTTAAATTAAAGTCGTACATTAGAATCGATGGATTAGAGAAAAGCATGTTGTTTGTCATAGGAGAATAATTTTATTATGATGTTTAGTAGGTTATGAAATCAAAATTGATCATATAAATGAATTTTAATTAGTAGTTGATTTATATAGATGAAAATGTTATTCTATCACAATCTTATCAATATCTCATTGTCTAATGTTAACTGGAATTAAACTTGGATGAAATAAGTTGAAATCTAGGTTTAAGGTTAGTAAGGGCAACCCTAATCATCATATGTTCCTGAACCACTAACTACCATCATGATTCTAAATGAGGAATCAGACTTAGGTAAACCCAAGTTGAGGATTCAGATAACCGTGGAATAAGTTGATGCCCAATTTTGCGTCTGTTGTGGCTTGATCCTTATTATGTCTGCACCTATACCTTGTTATGCAGAGGTTAACTATACTTTGCTATTATACTTCCAAATCTCCCTCGGTTAGTTGTATGTACCTTTATGTTTCAAAATTTATTTTTTTTGTGTGTTTTTCCCTAGTTTTGGGCATGACATTTTGAGTCTATATCATACAAATACATCTTTTTCTATTAAGAATCCATCATCTTAGACACACTTCATTTTGATCAAATTATAATTGGAACCTTTGTATATCACTTGTTTGCAAAACCTTAATCAAAATTCTAGATTAATCAAACCATCATCCTATCTATCCAATCATCTATCAATCATCATCAATCAATCCAATATCAATCATCATAAATCATACCATCTAGTACAATATCAATCATCAAATATTTCTCTTCTTATCTATCTAGAGATCCATGTCATCACACTTTATCTGATCCATCTCTCGAGGCATATCATACACATCATCATCTTAAACCAGATTATCTCCGGGGAAGCTAGTCGGTATCAAAAGTAGATCAAGGTCTGGGGCATTTTCTTAACTTTAAAGTTCATCTTTTATCGAGATTTAAATTGACGCAACTGACATTGATCAGATTTTAGCAATCCAAATAAATCATTTTATTTAGCTCCAATTCTTGCAAAATCATCTCAACTTTAATCCCGAGGGGGGCATACTCACATTAGGGTGCATAATTTTGTGAATCAGGGAACTTTTTAAAATTGAGGACATCAGACATCAAATTTTTTTTTTTTTTTAACATCAGGGCACCAAAATGAAACAATTTTCACAATAGAGGTATTACACTAACATGAAAATGACATCAACATCATATCAACACCATATCGACATCATATCAACACCATCCTATCATGGGTTCACATCAGAACATCATCATCAGTATCACATTTGATTGGACATCGAATCAACATCAAACATAAAATATAAAGTATTCTTTAAACTAGTGCGCTTCACACATTGATTCAAAGAGGGGCATTTGTAGACACCCTAAATTGGTCAACCAAATTCAACATGGTCAACCAAAGTAAAAAGGGTCAAATCAAGTCAACATCATGGATTAATTAACAAATCCATTAATTACTTAAATTTAAGCAAAAAAGGATTAATTAAACTATGTAATTGATTAAATCAATTAGTTATATAGTTCAATTAAATAAATCAAATGCAACCCATCTAATCCCCTTACATGGCTAATTTAATTAATTGGTTGAATTAATTAAATCTTAATTTATTTCAAGAAAGGGGACAAGGAATCAAATAACCAATGAGAAGAAAGGATTGAGAGCACATGGATCACTCTAAACTTTTCTATCCTCACCACTCCTTTTGTCACCTTGTCCCCCTATTTGAAACCCATCACTCAACCTTGACCTCAACCCTACTTTGACCTTGGTTAATCAAACTTACCCCTACCCTTGGGAATTCCTATAAATAGAAGGATTTTCTTAGTGTAAACTTACCAATTCACATTTAGAGTAAGAATCCACTTTTAATTGCATATTGAATTGGAGATTTAGCATTAAAGCATTCTTTAGTAGTATCATCATAATGAAAAATTCATCCATGTTTACATATATTTTGAGCATAGAATAGGGAAATTCATCTTAATTTGCATACATTTTCATCTTAGATCCATCTTTTGCATCATATAAAGCATAATCCTCATTCTAGGGGTTGTCACTTTAGGATTCTTTGTAGTGGAGAACATTCATTTAGTCCTTCTAGCTAGAGATCCATGAGACACTCCTAATTTTCTTTCAATTTCAAAATTGATTAACCTAGTTAGATCTTCAAATTTGATTGAAAAGTATGTTAAACTAATATTTCATGCAGGTTTGCGAATTGCAGGTGGGTGCCAAATGTAGTCTGTAAACTTGCAATTCACAAAACTACATGAAACATTACTACCAATGATGAAACCCCCCAAGGGCTACCTATAGAAGAAATTCAAGATAATCCAAGTCTTTTCCATGATTCAAAAATGCTCAAGCCATTGATTTCAACCAAACCCATTCAAGAGATTCATATTCACAGTCCAACCCCCTCATGTCAAAACATCGATCCCTTTCTAGAATCCCCCTTACATATTAAAATTCATACTCCATGTCAAGTGGATGATCTAAAACACAAAGAAATGAGTCCCAAAATAAATCAAGACCAAGATCCTATCAATGACCAATCCTATCCAATTGTTGAACAAGATTCCATTTCCCTTCAACCTCATGATGATCCCATTTCCTTTGAACCTCATGACGATCCCACCATACTTGTCCTTTCTATCCAAGCTGATCACATTACATTTCAAGACCAAAATATCCTTCCAATTCCCATTGACCTCCCACTTACTAATAAATATCATGACCTCCCTTCCATTTCTTCCCATGATCCCATTCCAATTCAAGATCAAGGCGTCCCTTCACCTTCATGTCCACCACATGATCCTATCATCCCTTTAGACTCTCCTCAAGATCCCTCCACCCATGCATTTCCTTTTCCTAATCCTCTAGATCCCACACAAGATCTTATCATGCCAAATCATCTTGTCATTGCTCCTATTCCATCACAGGATCCCATTTTTTTCTCCTGATCCCCCTTGTGATTCGAGCACATCTATTCAAGTTGTTCACGAACCCCATACAAGTGAAATGAGTTCTTCTTCTTCCATCCAGTCTGATCTAATTCATGATCCTATGAGTCCTTCCATATCATATCCACCTAATAATGGACTCGCTTCTTGTAGAAAGTATCCCACTGGTCAAAGAAAGAATTATCAAGTCAAAGGTTTAAACTGTTGGGATTAATGGGAAATATGTACTGAGAGGGGAGGGGTGAATCAATACCTCTAAAATTTTTGTATCCTTTTATTAATTAACCTTTGTAATCAGTTGTATATCCATTCAATCAGATTTATACTATCTTAATGTGAGTTATATCAATTCATTAACTTAACATACATGTGAACATTCATAGAAACATTCATGAAAGTAATTTGACACATAACACAAGATATGATATCGCAGAAAACTCCTTTAAGGAAGTAAAAACTACGGCGGGGATGACACCCACAAAATCTTCACTATCTACAGATTGGAAGGGGCCGGTTAAGGCTTACAATTTGATCACTTCTGATGATCTACCCTATTAAGAGTATTGGTGGAGACCTATTAAAGTCTACTCTGTTAGGAGGTTTAGAAACACTGTTGAGTGTGCACTCGGTTAAGAGATTTATTGTTGGACTGTTAAATCCACCTTCCTTGAAAGGATTTTTACACTTTGCTCCACTTGTTAGAATGATAAAAAATTACAAATTGACCTGGTAAATGCAATCTCCTATTGCTGATACAGATCTAATTTAGTTTACATTAAAAATATTATCACCTAATTGTGATTGAATAATACCTCTGATTCTCAGTATGCTCTGTTCTTGGTTCTGATAACCAGATTCACCTTTTACTATTCTTGTTCTTGAAACTCTCAATCTAATACATAGATGTTCTTGTATGCTTCATTCATGTTCTCCTCTCTCTTTACATCAATAATAATGAATGACTGCATCATCTATTTATAGATGGATTGACTTCATCAAGTTTTGATAAAAACAATGTTCACTCTAAGATCAGGTTTACAACTTGTACCTAGATCTCCTACTCTATGTGTTTTAAATTAGTTAGACTGATTAAAGCACTTACATTCATGTATCTTGTCCCTAAAGAAATGGATTTAAAACAAATAAATATCCTATAAATAGAATACACTTGCTTTATATGATGTGGAATTCAGATCCACTTTTTGTGGGTTTCAACTGACTTTCGGTTCTGTCTATTGGTCATGCTTGACTGTCCCTCAGTTTTGTTCTATCAGTTGCACTTTATCTATCTTGTTGGTCTGCACTGTACCCTGCATTTTGGGTTCCTCTGTCTTTGTATTTTTGGTTTATACACCAAGTTGTGTCGTCGGTTCTCTTTGTACTTAGTCATCTTCAGTTTTCTCTTTCCTATCTTTCGGTGTATGCTTACCAAAAGTGTTGTTTGCATACTAATGACAAATTAATGTCATCAATCTCCCCCTTTGACATTAGTATAAAAAAAATGATATGTGCAAAATAAAAACAAAATGTTAAGTATATACAACATATATAATCCTTAGTCATTTAATGACTCCCCCTATGTATATGCTGGTATATCTGTACATATTATATCTTTCCTTCTGTATATCATTTTCCTTCTATATATATCATTTTCCCTATGAATATACATATACATATTTACCATTTTCCCATCTGAATGAATGAATGAATACATATCATTTTCTCTTTTTGTCTTTTGTACTCATATCATTTTCCCCCTTTTTTGATATTAAGGGAAAAGGTCTTTACCTTTAGAGCTTATAAAAAATGTGGGAGTGTAAAAAATTCATGTCTTCCATCACTTTCTCCCATTTTTCTCTGAGGTTCTCCAGAGCCATGTGATTGAGTGTGATCTTTGAGTGCATGTCATAGATGTTGTCTGCTACAGACATCTTGGGAGTTGCTATCAGTTGCCTTGCTGAACTGATGTGTTGTTAGAGCAGTGTAAGGTTTGGTAGAAGTTGAGCTTGGAGCTTGGTTACTTCTCCCCTGTAATGTGTTTTTGCCTCCCATAATTCCTTCCTTAACCTTTTTATCTCAATTATCTTTTCATAATGCAGCTTAACTGCATTGTCTCCATCGGTGTTTAGGCTTTGTGCATTGTTTGCTAGATCTGTATCCAGCTTTGCAATGTTGTCACTATTTTCTTTAGTGAACTTGTCTATTGTGCTCAATTTTTGAATTAAGGTTATAGTCTCAGATAGTATTGGATCTAATTCAGTGATGAATTCTGATAGATTTATCTTATTAACTGCCACTTCTTGGGTGATGTTTTCAATGAGCTTTTCTTGGTACTTCATCTCGTCTCTCTCCTTAATTTCCTTCTCAACATTAATATTCTGAGTTGTGATTGCATTAGTGAGGGTGGATAATTGATCTAGTATGGGATTTTCATGATCAATATCAACATTGGGTACAATTTGATGTAATATGTCCCATGTTGTCTCTAGTACCATGGAGTCCCTGTGTTGTTTCTTCAACTTATCTTGCAATTCCTTTCTTTGGCATATTTCTCCATATTCTTGTAATGCTTCAAAGTCAAGTGTAGATGGGTCACACTTTGGTATTTCAATGAGTTCATCCAATGTGAATTCCATCTTATTCTTCTTTGATTTCTTATTCTTCTTCTTCTTCTTCTTCTGTGAATCACTAGAATGTAAAACCATTGGCAATTTCTCAGCTTTCCCAGTTGTGCTCGATGAAGTGACGTGTTGTGATTCTTTCTACTCCTTGGTGTCAGTTTCAGCTTGTCGGGTGTCTGTTGATGTCTCCACATTCACCTCAACATCGTTGGTAGCATGCTTGTTAGTTTCCTCAGGAGTACCATCTTTAGGTTTTTCTCCTTCATTGGTGTCCTTAGCTTCATCAGTCTTTGTTTCTGCATTCTTGTCTTGTGTATTTGCATCCTTTTCTTTATCTCCTCCAGTAAGCTTATCAATATTGGTTACATCTTGATTAGCTCCAATGTCTTGCTGACCATCAGTGTTGTCTTTGTTTGCCTCTTCCCCTCTATCCTTGGGAGTATCCTTCTCTAGTGACTTGATTGATTCTTGTAGGATATTGATAGCTTGTATCAATATTGGCATGTTGCATGGAATATTTACTTGTGCAGTATCAACATTTATATCCTACTCATCAGTTTTTGTCCTTTGCAATAGTGACATATTCATCTTTATTCACTTCCTCTGCTGGGTCATCGGTAATGTCAATGATATTAGTATCCACAATTTTTTCATTTGTGGTATCTGGCCATGATTCATCCGCAACATCTATAGTCTTGTTGCTCATTTTATCTTCTTCTTCTTTACCTAACTCAACAGATGTGTCATCTTGAGTATCTTTTATTAAGACCTGTTCAACATCTTTCTCGGGGCTTTCCTCCTTAGTAGGTCTATTCATTATCTTACACCATTTATTATGGCTATCTTTCTCAAGCTCTATAAGCTTTCCTTCAAGAAATTTGTATGCTCTCAGCTTTGGTGAGAACTCCTTTTTGTACTTCTCCATCAATTCATCTATTTCTACCTTCTTTGATTCAGGTGGCATGAGAGTAACAAGTACTCTTTATCTTATTTCCTTCTCATTTTTCAAAGCAAATGTACATCTAGCATATAGTCTATCTAATAGTTCTCTAGGTACATGATTGCCTTAAAACTAAATCGGTACATATTTAAACTTGTACATTTTAGCTATGATGGCATCCTCTACTTTATTATGATCTTCTGGGTCTAATTTCAACCATCTTCTAATATTTGAATCTGTAATAGATCCAGAATTTGCTATAGATTTGCATATGCCATCAATAGATTCAGGAGGTGTTACCTTGATACTTTCTGCTTCTACAGCTTCATCCTGCTCAGTGTCTTCTATATCCTCTTGGGTTCTTATGAATTTCCTTCCTTTTTTGTTTTTCCCTCTCTTTGGTGTGGCAGTTTTTCTTTTGTATGTCTTGACCTTTCCTTTCTTTAAAGGTGAAGGAGTAGAATCCTTTGATGTTTGGCTTCTTTTCCTAGAAGCAGCTGTTGTCCTTGGCATTTTAGTTGGTGGAGGAGGTGTTGAATCTGACTCTGTTTCCTCAGAGTCATCCTTTTCTTCATCTTTACCGACATATAACTGTTCTTCAATTTCTTCTTCCTTTCAACTTCTTCATCCTGTTCAGCTTCTTCCTCGGTTGCTGACAATATCTTCTTAAGATTCTTCACCATTTTGTCCTTCTTTCTGACAATTTTCTTAACAACTAGGCCAAATTTTATTCTTGTCCCGGCCTCTTCATATGTTCCAAATTTGGGTTGTTTCTTATCCAATGGTTCATTGATCAAGGCATCAATTGCCTTAGTTGCAAGATCAATATTGATCTCATACTCTAATGGTTGTAACCATGCTATCCTCAGTACAATAGGCTTGATATATGTATTGTCTGTATCAACCATGAAGCATATCTCATCCTTATACTTTTCAATGAGTTGCTCGGGGATTCTTACCCTCTTTTGTATTTGGTCTTTGAATACATTTAAGTAGTCATCCATGAATGTCTCAAAGTTATCTCCTAGTGTGGCTATGTGCTCATTGATTTGCATGGTGACCGGTTTGTTGCTGTCCCATTTCACATCTCCTACCGATGGGAATGTTTCTTGAAAGTAAAAGAAAATACACATTATGAGTGATCCAAACTTACATGTGTTTGACTTTGCATTCCTGATAGTCTTTAAGTTATCCTTCAAATGATTCAGGAGTAGTTTAGATAAGTCTAATTATGTTCCCTTCTTCACAATTTTGTAGGCTGTGTCTACTACACCTGATGCTACGTTGTTCAGTTTGCTTGCATGGAAGAATTTGTATCCTAGAATGCATGCACCGAACTTGATCTCATCATCAGTTACTATGGTAACCTTTAGTCCTCTGCCATCCCATTTGTCTCTTGTCATCTTCTTAGTCTCGACCTTAGGTGGATGCTTTAGTGCCTTAAATTTCTCAGTTATGGGGTAACTGGTGACCGCATGGATGACATCTTGGGTTATTATCTTTGGTTCATCAAGCCATAGATTTTTTTTATGTATTCAACTTAGCACTAACCAAATCCATTCAGTTTTGAAAACCTTTGGAAACATTAGGGCATTGGTGAGCCCTTTTACTTCAATATTCTTGTGTTCATCTTTTAGTGTTCCATCTTCGTTGCACAACTTCTTATAAGCTTCTTCAACCTCTGAAGTTCCTATTTGTGCGATCTTGTAGTGTATGAAAGATTGAATGTCTTCCACGAGTAAAACCCTAGCTGGTATGCATGAAAATTCTCCAGCATCGTCGGGTTGTGAGGCAACCTCAAGTTGGATCTTGTAGTTAGGTTCCTCACATGCCAAATTCTTGATGAGATTGAACTCATCCTTCTTTGCATTCTTGGATTTCATGGTTCTTGATGTAGAGGTCATTTTTAGAAATTTAGGGCTTCCTGCATAATGCGTAAAAATAGAGTTGTCAGTCTTGTAGAACTTACTGTTTGCTCTTGTAACAATTCTTGATCTTCTTGGAGTGATTGTGGTTGAGTTGTGGTCACTCTGTAACTTAGTTTCTTTTTGCTCAAAAATTGCCTTGGTTTCTCTGCTCTGGTTGTCATGACAAATGAGTTGTTCTGTTGCCCTATTTATAGCTATTTCCCTAAAAAATGTGTCATAAATGCTTACCAACTCCTCAATGTATGAAGATGGAGTTCGTCAGTGAAGACTTCACTTTCCTTTGGTGACAACATAACATTTTGGAGTAGTCGTTAATCCACTTTCTTTTACCGATGGGTTTTAGTATCACAGACAACTTGTTTACTTTGCTTGATTACCGACGAAGCTTGGTTTAGACTTAGCAACTTTGGTTTTAACCGATGCTTCTCAGTAAGTGTAGGCAGTCTTAGCTTTGAGTGTATATCGACAAGTTTTGGTATATATGCCTGAAAGCATAGTTAACACAGATTTTAATAAGCAATACCATGATGCATCTTTCTTATGCTAATTTGGCATTATATCAACATACTATGGAACTGATGTAAAATAATAGCTTTGGGTAATGCAGTTCCATAATTACTTATTCTGCTTAGGTGGGGGTGGTGATGTCACCAGATCCATTGGATGGGGTGTCACCATTTGCATTGCTCATTCCAAATTCATCATTTCTTGAAGATTTTCTCCACATTTTGTCTCTAGCTCTCCATATATCTTCAATGGTGTTTCCATTGGGATATGTGCTTGTCTTTGTCATTCGGTCTCTGCAGTCTTTCTTGAGATGACCAACTTTATGACAGTGTAAGCATGCCATTCCAGGGTTAGTCCAGCCTCTAGACTTTCTTGTCCCCTATCTCATATAGTTTTCAGCAATGTGATCATATCTTCCACATGCTGTACAATTTTTCCAAGTATTGTAGTCCCATACATACTGATTATTGACTCTTTTCAGTTAATAGGGAGTTTCTTGACCTTTAGGCTTCCATGCTTGCCTTTTCTTTTCCAGCATTCAAGAGTTGTTTGCCCATTTATTTTGCAAGGAGGACAGTACTTGTCCATGTAGGTTTCCTTCTTTGGTTGTTTCATCTCAGACTTACATTCATATGCTTTATGTCCTTTCTTGTTACATTTATAACAGAATCCTATGAATGAAGATGCAGATTTAGGAATACCTTTCATTTTGCCTATGCATACATTTGATGTATGACCTTTCTTTCCATAGTGATTGAATGTCAGCTTTCTTGGTCTTGGATTTGCATAGAAATTCTTTGGATCAATTTTATTTGATGATTCTCCATTCTCATTTATACCTAGACCATTGTTGGTGTTGACTCTTCGTTGTCCTTCAAGAAAATCATCCATTCTTTTATTGCTTTCTTCAGCCTTTTTGATAATTTCATTATGCTATTGCTAAATTCTTATTTCATGTTTCAACTTTTCATTCTCATCCCTTAGCTCACTAATAGCTTCTATTCTTTCAATGAGTTCAACATTCATTCGGTTTGCCTCTTGACTCATAAGAATAATCTAATTTGTAATATCATGGTGATGCTCTATAAGTTTTTGTATTTCAGACTTTTTTTCTTGTAGCTTTTCTGTGATCTTTCTTGTATCATCAATAGCTAGTGTTCTTTCTTGCTCAACTTGTCTAGCATTGTTCATGACATCAATCATCCTTACCATCTGCGTCTCTTGACCAATTTGTAGAGATTAAACTTGTCCAACCAGATGTAGATTGATTTCAGTTAGGCTTGTGATGCTTTCTTCTGATGTATCTAAGGCTTTGCTTGTAGTTGATCCTGAAGACTCGAAGAAATCTGGTATCTCTTCCTCGTGATAATATGTCTCATTACAACGAGTTGCTATGATCTTTCTTTTATCTAGCAGCTATCTCATATTGATTCTAGCTTCTTTATATTGTTCAAAGAACATCTGAATTTCAAGCTTTTTATTCTCAATATTTTTATCAAGTCTGTACTTCTCCATTGTATGATCTTTTCTCTTAAGCCTTTAATCTTTCCAAGAAGAGACTTAGCTCTGATACCAATTGTTTAGATTAATGGGAAGTATGTACTGAGAGGGGAGGGGTGAATCAATACCTCTAAAACTTTTGTATCCTTTTATCAATTAACCTTTGTAATCAATTGTATATCCATTCAATCAGATTTATACTATCTTGATGTGAGTTATATCAATCTATTAACTTAACATACATGTGAATATTCATGAAATTAATTTGACACATAACACAAGATATGATATCGCAAAAAAATCCTGTAAGGAAGTAAAAACTGTGGTGGGGATGACACCCACAAAATCTTCACTATCTGCAGATTGGAAGGGGCTGGTTAAGGCTTACAATTTGATCACTTCTGATGGTCTACCCTATTAAGAGTATCAGTGGAGACCTGTTAAAGTCTACTATGTTAGGAGCTTTAGCAACACTGTTGAGTGTGCACTCGGTTAAGAGATTTGTCGTTGGACTGTTAAATCCACCTTCCTTGAAAGGATTTTTACACTTTGCTCCACTTGTTAGAATGATAAAAAATTACAAATTGACCTGGTAAATGTAATCTCCTGTTGGTGATACATATCCAATTTAGTTTATATGAAAAATATTATCACCTAATTGTGATTGAATAATACCTTTGATTCTCGGTATGCTCTGTTCTTGGTTATGATAACCAGATTCACCTTTTGCTATTCTTGTTCTTGAAAATCTCAATCTGATCCATAGATGTGCTCATATGATTCATTCATGTTCTCCTCTCTCTTTACATCAATAATAATGAATGATTGCATCATATATTTATAGATGGATTGACTTCATCAAGTTTTGATAAAAAAATAATGTTAACTCTAAGATCAGGTTTACAACTTGTACCTAGATCTCCTAGTCTATGTGTTTTAAATCAGTTAGACTGATTAAAGCACTTACATTCATGTATCTTGTCCCTAAAGAAATGGATTTAAAACAAATAAATATCCTATAAATATAATACACTTTCTTTATCTGACTTGGAAGCCAGATCCACTTTTTGCAGGCTGCAACTGACTTTCGGTTCTATCTGTCGGTCATGCTCGACTGTCCTTTGGTTTTTTTCTATCAGTTGCACTTTATCTGTCTTGTTGGTCTGCACTATATCCTGCATGTCAGTTTACTCTATCTTTGTATTTTCAGTTTAAACACTAAGTTGTGTCGTCGGTTCTCTTTGTACTTAGTCATCTTCGGTTTTCTCTTTCCTGTCTTTCGGTGTATGCTTACCAAAAGTGTTGTTTGCATACTAATGAAAAATTAATGTCATCATAAACCTCCATGAAAAAGTATATTAAAACCATTCCATGTGAAAGAAAAGTCTAAAGGTCATGACCACAGTAACAAAGCCTTTAAAATCCAAATTCAAATGTATACCTCCCCCTTCATCTCTTACATCCATTTAGGTCCATACATTCCTCCCTCTACTAGCTTACTATCTACTTACACTTTCCTAAATGCAAGTTAACAAAGGCACACATTTTGGAGAACCTTCCACCCATCCAAAAAGCCTCAATACAATTTCTATCCATCCATGAATCCTATTTCCTTCCAAAGAAATTGGGATGCCAAACATAAAGTTCATAATTCTATAAATCCACATGCTATCAAAGATCAAGATGTCCAGTCTAATCGACATGTACAAAAAAAAAACATGATCCAAAAAGAAAAAGAAATATAAAAAGGCCGCAAAGGCTGATAAAGAAAAAAGAAAAGTCAAAATCAATATGGGTTCCTAGATCTCTTATGCAAGCAATGCATTCCAAGGACCCACAAAGAAATGAAAAATCCAAATGCATGTGGATTCCCAAGAAGCTTCTTGAAGTACGAAGTCCTAAAGAAAAATCCAAATTGGCATCCAAAATTTTTATCCCTCCATCTAAATGCCTTCCATCTTCCAAATCCAGTTTGGGTCCTTGTGTCCCAAAATCCATACCCTTTTCTCCGTTACATCCAAAATCTCCTTTTCCTCCATCACTTCATCATCCCTCAAGGTGTGTGCCAATGTTGTTCTTGAATCCATTTCCATCCACTCAAAATCCAGTTCTCTTCCATTCCCTCCAGTATCCAGCACCCAATTTCCACCCTTTCATCCACCTCGTATAATCCTTTTCCTAAGTCCTTATCCCACTTCATCCAATCATCGATGTCATATCCCTTTATCATTACCCTACCAATGTCTTTGAGCATACCGTGATAATCATGGTCCCTTATTGCATATCTTTCAAGAGAACCATCCAAAGAGTAAAGTGCTTGAGTCCTCCATCCATGTCATGTCATGCATCCAGTTTTTTCCTAACATGTCAAAATGTCAAAAAGAGCAAAAGAGAAAAAAAAATCACAATGAAAAAAAATGTCAAAAAGTCAAAAAAGTTTCTAAAAAAAAAAAAAAAAAGAAAGAAAAGAAAAGAAAAGAAAAAGTGAAAAAGAAAAAAAGTGGTTGACTTAATGAAAACCTGGTAAACATGCATCTTGGCATGCAAAATAGAAATAAAGAGAAAAATTCCATCCACAAATGAAAACCTAGTAAACAGGTGCTTTGGGCAAGTAGCGAGGTGAAAACCTAGCAAACAGGTGCCACGTGTAGAATGGTTTTGCTTCAACATCTATCATGATTCCACATGATGTTCAATTATCCTTTCTTGATCATATCCTTCACCTTGAGTCAACCCTATTTCCCCTTTAATGGCCTATAACTGTATGCACCCTAAAATTGTCGCCTGGACTATGGGCCCCCATTTATCAATTTATCAAATTTATGAATCAATGCTTTGCAACATTTTAATTTAAATCAATTTCCTTGATCAAATCGTAATTAATTCAATTATTTCAATATTTCCTAAGGTTTGATCATTTCATCATTTATCTTATTTAATTAAAAGAAAATAATTCATTTTTATTAAATAAAATAATCTTATTTAATTAAAATCCCTTTTTAATTAAATAGTCTTATCTTATTTAATTAAGATCTCTCTTAATTAAATAACATTATCTTATTTAATTAAAATATCCCTTTTAATTAAATAAAATAATCTTATTTAATTAAAAGAAAATCCCTCTTTTAATTAAATAAAATCCCCACTTAAATCCCTCTTTGTGTTGAAAAAAGAAATAAATTAAATAAAAAATAAATAAAGTTCCTTTTTCTACACATCTTCCTAAGTGGTGGGCTTTTTGCCTCTTAATCATATCCTTTGATTTTGCCTTTTGAAGATATGAGCACATGGATCAACCAAGATTTAATCTCGACCATTGCTTATTTTCTTTTTGCCTCTTAATCTCTACCATCCATTGCTCTTTATAAGGAAACCTCTCCTCATTTGGATAATCGATAATCAAGAAATCAAGATATCAAGAAATCATCATTTTCATGTTGTTGTTATGCTGTAGGTTTGGAGAGCAATTTTGGAGAAGAATTTGAGCACTTGAACTTGGATATTGAAACTTCTCTCTTCTTGTCTTCTTCTTTCATGCCCCATGGCAATCCATTTAGATTAATTTTGCACTTGCATATTAGATTAGATTCATGTTTCCTTTCATAGATTCATCTTGCATTTGTATTTCCTTTCATAGATTAATTTTGCATTTGTATTTCCTTTCATAGAATAATCATGCATTGTTATCATATAGATTAGTTTCCTTTCTTGCATTGTTATCATATAGAATAGCTTCCATTTTCATTTGCATGCATATTTAGTGATCATGGAGATTAGCATTCTTGCTTTTCCTCTTTGAATCTCTCATTTTATGGTGTACTTGCATGAGCACAAACTAGGTCAATATGAGGGCCTCCATTACAAACCCTTGCACTCCATGAATTGAGAGCTATGAGTTACCATTTGAGATCTCATTCTTGAGCAATCTTGAATATAATGATTCATAGAAGTGTGACACATTTTTAGCACACAGTAACTAGTTGATATTTCTTTGTCATTTCCTTGGCATACCCAGTTTGTACATTTCTTGTCCTTGGCCTCTGTATACAGTCTGTGTCTTGTCTGGGGCAGATTCCTTGCAATGCTCGAATTTGAATTGGGGGAAATACCCTGAACGTGGTTGGTCCATGAGGTTCATAACCTTATCAGATTGGAGATAATAACATGTAAATATTAATGTCCTAAAAAAAATTCTGAAAATCCAAATATGAAGTAGATAAAAATCTTTAAAAAATAATTGCATAATCTCCTGAAAAAATCCATAAAAATTGCATATAATCTTGAAACAAGACCATACAAATCGCGTATGATGCTGAAAAATCTCTAAAAATAAAAAATGTCATAAAAAAATCTCTAAAAAAAAGTATAAAAAGTCCTGAAAAATCCCTAAAAATTGTAAAAAGTCCTGAGAAAAGCACAAAAAAATTTAAATATCTAAAATCCCTGAAAATTAAAAAATCGATTCAAAAACTCTACAATAAATTTTGTAAATATTCATGTTTCTTTTGCGGCATGAATGACATGTTTGCAGACATGAGTGGAAGACTAATAACAATGTGCTTCACGAAATCATTTTTTCACAAACACGAACTGAAGCATTTGACTCACTACTCAATCTGGTTGGACTTGTTTGATCTTTCATTTTTCAATATCAATCATTCAACCTATCCAATCTATCCAACTTATCACTCTGTCAACCTTTCAAACAGTCAATCAATATCAAACTATCAAACAAAGCACTAAAAAATGCAACCAAAAATAAGATCAGAATGACTTTTGGCTCACATGTTTTAGTGAGTGTTTTTATCTTTTATTGATTTTATTTTTGGTCATGTTCCTATGCTACTCGATGATATTATCGAGTTATGAGAGTGGTCAAAATGGTTCATAATCAATTTTTGTTTTTTCTTCAGTCTGTTTGATCTTCTCATGAAATTCTGGGGCATGTCTTTTATAGGCTTTAGGAAGGATAAGATCATTCTCTATCTTCATCATGTTTGTTCACGCAAAAGGATTTATTTCTTTCTCTGACTATTTATGCCACGATGCACCACATCCATTTTTCCATATCAAAATAAGATCTTATGACATAAATGTACTTATGAAAGCAAAGTTTTTCTCTCTTACTAATATTTCTTCATCTAATTTATGCTTTCTGCTAACACTTCTTTAGTTAGTCCTTGCAGTCACCTTGGTCTAGTACTTTGGTAGACAAAAAACATGTTCATCCTACATACATGCATTTATAAAAAGAAAAATCCAAAAAAATGTATACCCTGTTGTAAGATAAGAAAAATGTGATATAAGAAATATGTGTTTGTTTTTAGATTGTTATGTGTGTGAGGAAAGTAGGATTGTTCTTTTAATCCCAAATTTCTTAAAGGGAAGATCCAAATTGATTAACCCTAAAGAAAGGATCAATGCATAAATGAACCAACCTATTAAGGATATGGATTAAAGAGAGAAACCCTAATTCATGTTTTATAGAAGAGAATATGTGTATATTTTAATTGAATTGCATAGGAGAAATGTACTAACCTTGAATATTGCAGATCCAAAGAATGTTTTTTTTTGAAGCTTGTGTTGAGTTTCTAGAAAATATGAGACCGGAACTGGAACAGAAACGTAGAGACAGACAAAACACAAAAATATTTTTATGTTCTGAGATAGTTCCGATTTGTACCCTCAAGTCAATGTCACCACTTTCTAGTATTTACAATTGTGCCCTAGATCACAATCAACCTAAAAAGTCTCAAACTAAAATTCTACTTTCAGATCCCGGAAGTTTGCTGAAAAGGGTATCTGGATCTCCATCCCGATCTGCTATTCCAAACATGTACCTACAATAAAAATGATTTGTTTGTTGGGGGGAGGGGTTTGCCTTATTCAAACCCTGATTTAGGAATTAACCTTGAAATCAATAATTGAAATAAATAATGATAGCAAGTAGTAGAAGTAAATCTAACAATGAAGCTATGATCTTCAATAGATATGCAATTTTATTTTGAATGTAAACAAGTATGTAGATATGAAAATTTGGACTCAATTAGAAACCATAAACCTCAATGATTGTATGCTTGGAATCCACCTTGAAGGGAGAATGAATGAGTGTTGAGGATGCACAAAGGATCTTGAAGGAAGATCACACCATCATGATGGCTAGATCTAGGATTTGAATGATGAATCTTGAATGCTTGAACCAAATCCCTTCAAAGGCTTGAAAGATTGAATCCTTGATCTTCAATGGAGGACTTGAATGCTTGGGAGGAATACTTGAACACCTTGAAATCTTGAGAACATGTAGAACAATGGATGCTTGAACTTTTTTCTTGATGACTTCTTGCTTGATTTCACATAGAAAGACTTTTTATTGCCTAATATCACTTAGAGAAAATGAGAGGAGAAAAATTTCTTTTATATGAAACTAGGGAAAAATCTTATAGAGAGGCCTACATAGGAGAATTAAATTCCAATTAAACCCATTCCCCTAGAAAAGGACCTATATTAAATATAATTTAAGATTTTCCGCTTTGAAACCCAAAACAGCCGACCCAGAAGTGGGAAAATGAATTTTTGATGACCTCCAACAACTGACACACTTCCAAATTTGGAAGGGGGACCCAGGTAAAGGTTGAGGTCATGCTTGACCTAGGTCAAGGTCGAGGTCGACCTTGACCCAGGGGGTCAGGACCCCTAGAAAACATGCCAGTTGGGATGGGAGGTGCCCGAAGAGGCCCAATCAGGGTCCTAATCAGACACAGAAGCAAGAGAGGATGCATAAATGAGGGGACACTATGATGGTGATAAAAAACATCCCCTAAGGAGGGATAAACATTCTTAAAATGGAAGTGATTCCATTTTAAGATGATACACCTGCATTCATGTATTTATAAATAGAAAAATCCAAAAACACATATGCATTCTCCATTCATAAAATTTTAAAAAGATACAAAATTTAAAATGTGTTGCATTCATACATAGACTACATAGAAAAGAAACACATTACAATATCTAAGCATCATCATATAACAAAAAAGTAAAAGCATAAAAATACATCATATATATAATCAAAATCATCATAAAGTAGCTACATATCATATATATCTCAAAAATTATCAGAGTACAAAAATTAAGGTGTCTGTATGCACTAAGGCCCGTAGGCTCGTGATCTATCATGTGTTTATAAAAAATGTCCCTCTGCTAGAGAGTCTCCTTTCAACCTCTGCTCTCTTGTTCCTCCCTCTCTCTGCCCTGTCTAGAGGATGCAGATCCTCCTGCTTGTTGTCCTTTCTCCCCTGATCTAGGTGTCTCCCTTGGCCCCATACTCCCCCACTACTTTGTGTCCTCCTGGAGTGTGATATGCTGGAAGAATCTTTGTACCTTGGTTCCCACTGCTCTCAGGGTACCTCCCTCTCATACATGCACTCCCAGTATCTCTTTTCCTCCCAAGTATCCCCTAGCATCCTTGCAACCTCGCGCATGCCTGCATCTGCAATGCTACTGATAAACTATCATGAATCATCCTCTATTCTCTTTGCTCTGGACAAAGCTATATCTCAAGAGGCTATCACTGCATCCCTCTCTACTATCAATCTAACCATCTATTTCACAAGTGCTGCCTGCACTTCCTAGTATGTATCTGTCTCTGCTATCAATCTATCTAACTGTGATATAAGTGATGATCGCTCTGTAACCCATGTTTTCCGATCTGCATCTCTCTCTACAGTCAACCTATCTATCTGGCATGTCAAATCTGCAATATGTTGTCTTTTCTACTTGTCTGGTTGATCTCTGTCCTTAGGAATCTATATATCCTCATCATCTAGTGGAACCCCTCTTTCATCCTCCACCTACATGGGAATCACACCTGGATCAATATCAACATCAACCCCATCCTCACTTCTAGAATCAGTGCTAATCTCATCCTCCTCAATAGTGTTGTCCTCTTCCTCTTCCTCTTCCTCCTCTTACTCACCAGTGCCATCATCTCTCGACACTCGCAGTCTCAACACTGACACATCAGGATCTGTCAGAGAAATAGGTCTATATCACGCAAACCATCTATCATACTCTCTTATAGTCCATGCACCTATGACATTAGAGCCAGCTCCCCACTGCCTAGGATGTAGCTACTCAAACTATCCATACACAACTTGTGGTCTGAGAAGTGCATCTCATGACCTGAGCTCACCCCTAGAGCGTGCAAATAGTGTCATGCTTGATGAAACTCCCTGTCTCTCTCTGAACTGTCTACGCACTCTCTTTGGAAATTGAATCTCAATGAAAACATGACTTATGATAGTGCATCCAATCAAATACCTCTCATGTCCATAGTACGATAAGTTCTCTCTATCATCATCCCATTCAGGGAAGTCCCTGTATGGTCACCAAGTGAAATCTCTTAGTGTGTCCATCACACACCTGAAATATAAAGCATATCCCAATGGTCCCTATGTTAGCGCTCCACCATAACAGTTTACATATGGAATGTCTAGAATCACAACTCACTCTACAATAGGACAAAATACTGCAATATGCTCGTAAGCCCAAACCTGTAGCAATGTGATACCACTAATGATAGACAATCCTCCTTTGTATGCTACCTGATGTAGATGATAGTATGCCATTGCCAACATGCATGGAACCCAAGAAAACACAGTCCCATCCATGATAATCTTCTCGAGCGCTCTCCCCAACCAATACAAAATCTGTATCCTCACCTATGTTGTACTAGTAGTCCTGCAATCATGCAACATATCACTGCTACTACTCTTTCATGTTGTCTGACCATTGTCTCCCATCAAATCTCATAGTCTCTGATGTCTAGATTATCATCATCTCTATCAAATAGCTTGTGTAGTGCTAGTCTCCTTATCACTAGGTCATACTCTTCTAACTTACCATGTATAGGAATCCTGAGGATGTACCATTCATCCTCCAATGTCATCGTAGCCTCCCCTGTCGGCAGATGGAACGAGCTGGTCTCTGAGTGCCACCAATGTTGTGATAAATCCTCTATTTTCCCTAATCTCAGGCATATAAGTGATGTAATGTAATCCTAGCATAGATATGATCTGCCTCTCATGAGAATTCAATCTATGTTGAAAGTCTAGACACATCAATCTGCTCTCGCTTGACTGCAGTAAGGGGAACTCCTCCTGCGAATACCATGCAACTTTGGTCAACTTTATTTTTCTTGTTGACCAAATTTGACCATGTTTGACCTTACTTTTGGACCTCTCCTAGGGTTTTGACCCAGTTTAGGGAAGTTTAGGAACTTTCGGGCACTATTTTCACCCGATTTGCAGATTGCTTAACCAACTGCGCAACTTGGGCTACCAAGTGCCATCAGGACCGCACTTGGCATGCCAAGCGTGTCTAGGACTGCACTTGGGTGCATTTTCTACACACTTGGCATGTGTAAGTAGTCAAACTTCCCCTTTGATCCTAGTTTGACCCTATTTTGAGGCCCTAAACACCTAGAAATGCGTGCAAAAGCACTAAAATGACAAAGAGGCTCAGATATACTCACCTCTGGTCCTGCGTCCTCTACTCATCGGTAACTCCACACTTGTTCCCTGTGATGATTCTCCATTGGCACTCGATTCATTCTCCTAGATCTAGAGCTCCAATTCTTCCAAAAGCGAGAGTGAAAATGACCTGAACACTCCTCTCCAAGCCTTTTAATAGCCTCTTAGTTTCCTAGATGGATGTGCAACTCTTGCCTTTTGTATTGGTCGCGATGTTTTTTGCACTCCGAGCCTCATAAATTTTGCGTTTCAGCTCTGATTTTTATCCGTTCGTTGCTATAGATCTGTCTTGTCGTTGTCGACAAATTGACCCATCACTTACATTTTTTGGTCAATTTCTTGAGGGGGCACCTATGTATCCCATTGCGGGGAATGTTTTAATGTGATTTCCTTAAAAATTATTTGACACAATGCTCACAATCGCATTGTATCAAAGAGGGGCAAAATGTAGACACTAAAAAAAGGTTCACACCATGGCCCCCTTTTTTAACATGTCTTCTATATTGTGTGTTTGATCACCAATATTATGTCATTCTTTTATTAATTAAATAATAATAATTATTTAATTAATTTACTAATTTTCATCCTTTGATTTCATCATGTCCTATCCATTTGTCTTTGATTAAATAATTTATTTAAACCAATGCTCATAATTACATTGTCTCAAAGAGGGGAAAAATGTAGACACTAACAAATAGTTTGCCCCTCTCACCCCCCTTTTTTTAACACATCTTCTATATTTTGTGTTTGGTAGTTATCATTCACGAGTATTATGTCATTCTTCTTTATTTAAATAATAAAAACTATTTAATTAATTACTAATTTTTGTCCCTAATTGCCATCATATTCTGATCGATTTGACCTTTTGATCATGTCTATTAATGTCATTTTTCATCATTGATCATTTTATTGTTGTCAATCAATTTCATCTTCTATAGGGGTAAATAATCATTAATTTATTCCCCATTCCTAAGTCCTAACATATGGTAAATAAATAAAATTTATTTATCCTAATGTTTCCCCCTTTTCCCCACAATTAATTAATTGTCTAATTTTAAATATGGGAATTATTATTAATTTCCTAATTTCTAATTTCTCCTTATTCCTAATTCCTAATTTACGAACATGAGTGAAATTAATTTAAAAATTAGTTATCCACTCATCCCTCTTTTCAAGCCTCCACTTCCTAAATTCTAGCCTCCACCTTCCCTTTTCCTTTTCTCATAATTATCATAGTTTATGACAATTTTCCTTTTTCTCTTTTGTCATAATTGTCATAGTTTATGACAGTTTTCCTTTTTTCCTTTTGTCATATTTGTCATAGTTTATGACAAATTTCCCTTTTTTCACTCACTAATTTCTAATTGTGCATCACACTTGTCATAATTAATGACAAAATTCCTTTTTCAAATTTGCCAATTGTCATAGTTTATGACATTTTTCTAATTGCATCTCAAATCGCCCTTTTGCACACTTAATTGCTAAATTTGGAATTCCTCTTGCAAATTCTATAAATTGAGATAATTTCTCATCATTTTGCCAACCACATCTTTCGGATCTTCTTGTTATTAGGCCAAATTACTTTCATGCTATAGGTGCATCTTGTCATAATGGGAGTAACATATCAACATTTTGAGAAGAAAGAAATGACATGGTAGTCAATTTGAGTGAGTGTTTGAATTCATTTGATTTCTTTTATGCTTTTTGTCTTAATTTCTCTTATGGTATGATAGAATTTGTTTTGTATGCTTTTATAGGTTGTGGTTGCCTTGCATCAATTATTTCTTCTTTTTCCTCCCCTACAATGACCTCTATAAGTTGGGTGTCCTAAAACTGGAAATGTGAAAAATGTGTTTAACACATAAAATTGCTATAAAAAGGAGTTACATGTGTTGGTGTGTATTTTGAAATATCATAGGGCATCTTTGATTGGACAAGATGGGTTTCACTTTAATATGTGGTTTTTAGCCCATGATTTTGTAATACCATTTGACAATTTCATGTAATTTATCTCCTATATATTAGGTGAATGAAATGGAGGATGTGTGTAAGAGTCTTATAACTATTCAGTTGCCTCTAAATCTTTGTTTGGTGATACTCTTGTGAGAAGATTTATTTGTAAGTATATTTTAATCAGTTGTTGATTTCTAAATAATATATTTGGTGGCTTTTGGGGTCTGAGGTTTTTCTCCTGAAAGGGATTCCCCCCGCAAATCATTGTGATGTGGTATGCACGTTATTTATGTTATTTCTATTAAGTTTTTGTAATTGTTGTAAAAATTCGAGAAACTTTTTAGTATTTACATGACCATTCTCTCAAGTTTAATATAAAAATTTCTTCCCTTGCCTTAATTTCCTTATAATTTACCTAAGCTTGAAGACTTTCAAATGAGGACTATTGTAGTCCCTAAAGAGGATTTTTTTTGTCTAGCTAAGAAAGAAAGTGAGAGATTCAAAGGTCGACACAAAGAAGTCAAAGAAATCAGAGATAAATGTAATCTGAGTTTTATTTGACACTTGTTTTGTACCCTCTACTCAAACAAAACCAACAAGTACTTCAGGTGAAAATGGGGGTGAAGATGAGCCACCAAAAAAAAAGAAGCTTCTTGAAAATACTTGTAGAAAAAGGTTCAAAACTAGATATCAAGCAAAGAAGAAAGATGAAGAAAGAGATGATAGAACTAAAGAAAAGGAGGATGATAAAGATAAGGGTAAATGAGTAGACAACAATTGCCCAATGAAAATCTCAAGGAAGACATACCCATATTCCTTTCCTTTCAATTTTTATTATTTTCACCCAATTCTTTGAAAGTGCTATGCATTTACACTTTCCTCTCTATCATTACTAGAAGTATCTTTATCCAAGAAAATGAAAATAGAGTATACCAAATTTCCACCTAGTGACAATTATTGCAATCTCCTCCCTCTCATAAGTATAAGAGGCTCAAGACCAATGTCAAGGATAGTATAGGATGGGTCTTCTTTTCGAAATTGCCCATCCTGCCACACAAAAAGATCCAAATCTAACTACAACTACCCATTTTAATATGATACGTATAGACATAGGACCCTCTAGTAGGGATGCAAACTTGCGTAATTTCAAGGAGACAGCTACCAAATTGATGGAAAGAAATGAAAAGGACATTTATGATGAAGAGTTGAAAACTATGGTGAACATAGTTTTAGATTGCTTAAGGTCATTATAAGGCCCATCCTCACAGTCTTCTAGTTCCTCCGAATTCAAAAATGCTAACAAAGCATTGATAGCTACAATGCAAGATGATCTAGTCATCTTGGCCAGGCTACACGAGGATGGATAAAAGAGATTAAAGATAAAGGAGGTCCTTTCATTCATAACATGAGGAAAGAGGAAAGTATATGACAAATTTATTCTAACAAGGAATGTTAATATCTCTGAAATGGAAAATATTAAATAGGAAGGAGACATGTATTTGAAAACGACAAAAGACCTTAAAGAAATAGTGGCTCTTGGTAAATATACCGTTGTTGCTGAGAAGATTATAACCAATGCATAGTTTGGATAGAGAGTTTAAAGTGGAAACATAATTTTTCTAGAACAAAACACGGGGGAGCAAAATGAGGTACTCAAGGAAGCAAATAAGACATTGAATCAAATTGTGCAATAATTTAGTAATATTGGTTGTCGTATCAAGAAGAAACATAAGTCCAGGGATGCTAGGATGGATGAATTGAAAGCTGAATTTGAAAATAACATCAACACTCTATCTGATCCAATAGGGCACTCTGGAGATTGAGAATGCAATATATATTTGTGTGTGTGTGTGGAGAGAGAAAGATATTCTGAGCATTATGAAGGCGGTGGAAGATTACAAAGCCTGGATAGTGTTACAACGACATATTCAATAGGATGATCCTACCATGAACTAATTAAAGGCGCCACCTCAGCCATGATGCAGCCACTTCTTTCTTTTATATTTATATTGATGGTTACATGTCAGGATGTTATTAGCTGGATAATGCACATCAATCAAATCATAATGATAATGCAAGGGGGATTGTTAGAATTTCATATTTTGGAACTGCCCTGGTAAACATGTATGCAAAATGTTGAAGCACGGGAAGTGTTTTGACAGAATGCCTCTTAAGAAACGTACAAAATGCGTTTGCTGAAAAGGACTCCACAATCTTTTCTACCATCCTCACCGCCTATGCAAATATTGAAGTTTTGGAATGGAAGAAAGATGGATTTTGTGAGATGTTGTGTGAGCTGCAACTGCCCTGTAAGCATGTAATGGAAGAAGCAAACCCAAAAATTTAAATCTTAAAAAGGACAATTCTCAAACAGAATTTAGATCACTACTTTACTCATCATTCACACGACACTTTCAATGTCAATTTTTTTTGTTAATACTTACATATGTAAAGTTCATTTCGCATTATATTTGTAGGATTCTGTTGTATAGAATATATAAATGCAGATTGATATTTAATTTAGTTTTTTAATTATTTTGTAGATTTAAAGATAATTTATTGCACTTGTAGTACCAATCCTTGTTGCAAGTTATACATTTAATATGTAACTTATACATTTTCCAAATCTAATTAAACCATTCAAAAAATCACATACACAATACCTACATGCAATGAGACATACCCTACAATCCATTATTATAGATGATATCTTTCAACAATATTGTTTTAAACATAAAATATAATAACCCAAATAGAGTAGTTATTAATATCAAAGAGGACCATTAATTTAGGACTAGGAAGTCATGTTCGTTAGCTACAACCACCTAGGAAAAATTGACTTACTATAGCTAAGAAAAAAGTGACTTTTGAGCCAAATGATATAATGAATTAGCAAAAGCGCACATGAACCTACCAAGTTACAACACTTGTAAACGAAAAAATATTTAATCTTTAGGAGATACTTTCCAAAAACTCAAGAGATATATTTTCTTTTGTGGGTAAGGAACATAAAGTAGAAGCTTCTTATGAAACCAAAGAGAAAATTCATTAAATATAAAAAATGCATGGGAAACAAAAGAATCAAGAAAAACTTTTAAACGGGAAAATAAATCCTTTAGAAAATGAATCCCTCTTCCTTGCCTCATAATACTCCTCTAGCACAAAAACTAACTTATAACTCTTCTCCTAAAGTAAGAGTAACATACTTCCATTCTTCCTATGCCCCAAAGCAATGATGATTTTCTCCTTATGCTCCAAAGAAGAATAAGAAAGAAACTTTCAACAATTTCATTGCGACCTCTTTTAAAGGTGTTACTTCTATATGTGTTCCAAAGAGAAATTAGAATATTAAAAAGAACAAGTGAAACTTTTTTTTAAAGCTTCTACTAGAGGGGGTAGATCCCTTTCCACTAAAAGTTAAAAAAACTTAATACATCCAACAAGAGATGGTTATGATCCCTTCACTTAATACATTAATCCTCTCAATGTGAGAGGTGGAGAATAAATGTCCATACAAGCCAACATAATTGGTGAAAGGAACAATGGTGAAGTTATCCAACCCCTCCTGGTACAAAATAATCTATTAGATGATAATCTATCTAATATTATTGTTTGAGAGTTGGAGATTATGTAATCTACATACATGTTTCTATACTTTATAGTGTATTTCTATGGTTCCCCCCACCTAATTAAGAGGCATATCTTTTTTCATGTTTCACTACTCTACTACATTGATAAAAAAAACTTTGATACCTTTTCTTGGGATTGTGGTTATAATGATTATATTTAGTACTTTTAATCACATGTTACTAGCATAATCTTTCTCATGATGATTGCAATATTTCTATGATATTCTAAATGATTCAAATTATGATGATTACATATTAGATTCGAGTCACTCGACATTTTAAAATGATGCTTGACGCTCTCAAGGGCATTTGTTGTGGCTAAGAGTAAGGAACACTAAATAGTTATTGCTTGTGAACACAAAGACATAATTTATTAATTACACCAAAAGAATCTAGGATAAAGAACTAATAAAGAGGTACTAAAAAGGCATAATAAGGAGCCTGTGAAGCTCTTTGCATTTCCTACTTAAGCACAAATACTGACTTATAACCCATTTTCTCTACTAATAAAGAAAGAGAAAGACAATTTCATTCCTCCATATATATAATTAACCTCAATGCAACTTTATTTGAAGACACTACTTCCATATCATTTCCAAAGAAAAACCAAAATCTATGTAAAAATTAATTTTGACCCTTCTACATTCATAAGCACATAATTAATTGAATAATCACATTGATCCCTTTTATCCCAAAAATCTATCCAACCATAAAATCCCAACACTCCATTGTACACATGTGATATTTCACATGTGTGAGAGGACACTTGTAATGTCTTTCTTCCCCATGTGATCTCACATATGTTAAAGGAGACACATTTTCCATTTTACTTTTTTTTTTTCTTCTTCTTGTAGATATTTAATAGAGAACTCATTAGCCGATAGGCTTCCCCTTTGAAGTTGCTTGCAACTGGAAGTTGTCTCACACTTGAAAATAGTTGCCAGAAATGGTTTCGGGCTGCCTGTAAGCAGTTTTGTGATCATAGTTTAGAATGTAATGATCTCCATGTCAAATCTGTACACCTCAGAATTAAATCATATTATTCATTACCATCTCTACTACTCCGACATTATTTCTCTATACTTTCACTTGTCACTTGTGTTACATGTTTCCCTCCCATTTACTCTTTTCCCTTACGTTGGCTTTCAATCCCTTCCTCTCCTGCATTCGTCTCTATTTTACGCCAAAGGGTTTTGTGTAAGTCTTCCCCAAATAAAATCCAGAAGGTAAAAGAAAACACCAATGTCAACAAATTTCTATTATAATTCCAAAAACTCTACATTTCATAAAAAATTCTACACGTATCTGGTATTTCTCAGGATGGAAGGAAAAATGGCGTTGATAGCAGGCGCGGTGACAGGAATTAGGGAGGACATGAAACAAATTTGGTACGCTTGTTCTTGGAGGTGCTTGAGATCATGCAGGTTGGAGATCACGCACGCTTTTCCTATCAAACATTTTGATCTCTTATGTTTCAAGCTTTTCTCCATCTATTTATTAGGCTTCCATTTTTTTTTACCATTTTGATTCCATGATTTTATTGCCAAAGGAAGATTAAGCCATTTGGAAGATGAAGTGATTTATATCTTGATTGCAGAAGACAACATGCACCCATTTTTTGCAATATAAATGCGTAGAACTTGATTGGAAGTTATAGTTGTAGGAGTGAAGTTTCTTCCATTAATTTTGAGGTTGAGGTGTCCTTGGTAGAGGCTGGTTGCCTTTCTCTTGATGCTTGACTAGTTTCCTTTCTCCCTGAGCTGCATATTGCTATCATTTTCATTAGAGTTGGAGGCTTTACTTTAAGGAACCATTGAATCTTTAGTGGCTTCATAGATAGCTAATGTGCATCAAGCACACAAGCATCAAGAACAATGACAATGTGGAGTGCATCCGCCTGAATATACTATCCATTTCAAGGCTAGTGTGGGGAGATTTATATTTTCAGCCCCATTTTTCTACAGTATACCTTTTTTGGGGTCTCATTTTTGACATTGGGAAAACCCCTTACTATATACAAGGAGAATATAATACTGCACTTTGTACATACTATATGTTTGCATTTGGAAGGGATTGAGAATGGTTTGCTTTCAATGGTGTAATATGATCTCTTGCACACTCGCATCTTTCACACTTAATTATATAATTTTAATTTGGGTAATGTAGAGTGGTATAAGGGTGTCCAATTTCATTAAACTCACAATGTTGGTGATCCATAATTAGGGTAAAAAAATCATTTTTGGAGCTTTTACTGGTAAAAAATGATAAAAATTTAGGTGGAAATTGAAGGGGAAATGGACGGATCTATGTAATAAACAGAGTTTGATTTGGTTATTATTTAGGGAAATACTATAAATTTGTATGAAAAACCTTTTAAACTTGGTAAGTAAAGTGTACATCAATTTTGTAAATCATATGAATACATTTTAAACAAAAAAATATGGTGCCTCTGATTATTAACATCTTGTATTTTGAGTGAATGTGTGTTTGGGTTTCACCCAAATTTGCTTGGCACCTATGTGGACAAATATTTTCAAGAAAGAACACTTTGTATAGAATTATTAAATTAAAATGAGTTTTGTCTGGCTGCACATTCTCGCTGATTCCAGGGATGTATTGAACTGCTGGGATTTTACTGGTACATAGAGTGTGTCTGGTTTTTTGGTTTACATTATCTTTTCTTTTCAAAATTTCATCCACAAATTCCTTTTCATGGATCTCTTTGCGTCCATGCCAAGGTTTTGTAGATCAAATTCTAAAGATCTTGCTTGTTGAGTGTGTTTTTTAATTTTTTTATTATGGAACAAAAATTTCTATTTTACGCTAGCCAATAAAAATGTAAGGATAACACATCTCATAAACAAGGCCAGTATTTGCAACACAATTATTTTTAATAGCTCACAACTTGGTGACAAGAGTTTCATAAGTTGAAAATATTTTAGCCTTTTCTTTAACATATTTATGATTTTGGTTGACCTCACAATGAAGGATTGAAGCCATGATACTTCATTTTAAGTCTCTATTTGTTCAACCTTTCACACTAAATATTTTTAGATTTGCACTTGCCATTATATTGAATACATTAAAACAACAGTTATAACAGATTGGTTTTGGTTCATCTTGTTTTAATAAAATAATTTCTGAATTGGTAGGGTTTTGTTATAAATTTTCTTGCAACCCATGTCCATTATGCCCATTCTTGAATTTTATCTTGGTGATTAGATCTTACATAAAAGATATTTTAGGTTTTCGAGTGCAATCCAAAAGTAAGAAGTAGATCAGGTCAAGTTTCAAGTGTAAAGGCTCCTGCAAGCAATAGTAATAATAACGGTGAGCATCAAAAATAAAGAACTAATTTGTTGATTGGGCATATGATAGCTGAGTGAAACAGGAGAATAAAATTGAAAGAGCATTTCTCAAATATTTTATCTTTTATCTGAAAAAACTAGGTATATCTACAATTTCTTTTTTCTAAATATCCTCATTTTTAACATCTCTTGGTTTAGCAGATTTCTTAATATTGTGAAGTTTTTCTTGATTTTGGCTTTTTAATTTCAAATATAGGTCAAACTAAAATTTTGAATTTGTATCTATTGAGATACTTTTAGTTGAGACTTATTACCATTTTTATTTGTGTTTCTTATACTTATTATCATTTTTTTTCTTAAATGACAATGACATGAATTTGTGAAGTTGTTTTTGAAATTATTGATGTTTTAATGTAAAGACTTCCTTCTACAATGCTACATGTTCGTAGCTTGTAACTTTTATTCACTTCCTTTCATTATCTAAATCTTCATTTGTGCTTTCACATCAAAAAAACCTATTGGCGTATCCCTTGCACCTCCTTTGGGTGCAAGTGCTAGTAAATACATATTTAGAGGACTTGTGACGGTCCAATCTTTGATTCCTGTTATATTGTAGTGTTAAAGTGAGAAACAATCAAGAACAAGATCAATGAAATTTTTCTATTCCTCCACTAAAGGATTTATTGCACATGTGCATTAGATGTGGAGTTTGCTTTAAATTTGAATGAACTTATGAATGTTATTACTTTTTTGTGCAGGGTAAAGATATTCACTTGAAATAATATTCACTCTCCTTTTGGAAGTTCAATTAGATTCTTTTTTGGTTTAAAACATATTCCCACTTTAATCTTACATATTATTGTATTAATGCTAATTATGATTTGATTGGGAGTATGAATGGTCTTTAAGCCTTCAATTTTTTTCATTTGAGATTTTATCTTATAGTTATTTTTGTTTGTACTTGTTGCATAGTAATGTACGAGTAATTCTTGCATTTCCTACTTTTAGGTGAAAAGTATAACCACATATAATTTTCCTTAAAAGTATGATTATACACATTTTTTGAAGGGAGTTGTATCTTTAATAAAATTCATAGGTAAACTAATTTACAACTTATCCAACTATAGTTTAATGATTTAGTCTCACTTTTGAGCAAAAAATGAGTCTTTGGTTGTTAATTTCAAAGAGACAATTTTGTTAACCAACTCTAGAGGCGTTATTTTAAGAGAGTTTTGATCTTACCCAGGTGAAAAACAACCAATGAGAAGACAAAGACAACACACTTAAAAACAAAGATTGAGAAGCAAGAAGATGCACTTATGGAAGAATAGTTAGATGGGTCTAAGGATGGATAAGAAGAAGATGATTCAGAGAGTTCAAAATATGTGCAAGATAACCTTGATGAGGTCCACAAGGAAATGGAATCAAGTTGATAGGTATAGTCCACAATATTTCCATTTTATATATGCTTTTCTAAGTACTGAAAATGAACCTAAACATTTTAGGGAGGCCATCTCTTTAGAGGAAAGTGAGTCTTAAACGCCGGCAACGCAGGAGGAGATGATGACTTTGGACAATTGTGACACCTGTGATCTTGTAATTTTTCCCAAAGGAAGGAATCTCATTGGAAGCAAGTGGGTATTTAAAAACAAGTTTGGAGCAGATGGTTCATTAGAGTGATACAAGGCTAGAGTGGTGCTGAAGGGCTACTCCCAAAAAGAGGGAGTTGATTTTGGTGAAATTTTCTCTCCTATTGCAAAATTAAATTCTATTAGATTCATATTGTCTATTGTTGTTGCTTGTGATTTTGAGGTAGATAAAATGGATGTTAAAACTTATTTTTCACTTTGGGATTTTGAGGATGATATTTATATGCGACTGCTAAATAGTTTTCTTGTGAAAATGAAAGAACAATTGGTTTAAAAGTTAAATATATCTTTGTATGGCTTAAAATAGTCACGCAAGATATAATATTAGAAGTTCAATACTTTTGTATTGCAATTGAGTTTGCAATTGAGTTATAAGAGGGGTGAGGAAGATCATTGTGTTTATATTAAGGTGATTAATGAAATTAGACACTAATAATTGTCTTGTATGTTGATAAATTATTATTTATTGATAATGAGAAGGTGATGATCAGATAAATCAAGGATCATCTTTTGGAATATTTGATATGAAAGACTTAAGGGCTATAAAATATATCCTTAGCATGAACATCAATAGTGATTGGGTTCAAATAAATATTTGGTTAACCCAGAGTAAGTATGTTGACACTATTTTTCCAAGGTTTAATATGCATGACTATAAGCCAATCAATATTCCATTTACAATTGGTACTGTTGGTTCCCAAATCAACATATTGGAAAGTTCTAAGAGATATGCCTAACTCTATTTTCAAACTTCCCAACTAACTTGGACAACAAAAAGGATCAACCTAATGTGGTTAAATACCCTCTTGTCTTTAGGATCTGTAGGACCTAGGCAGGTGTACCAACTATTTCTTCTAGTTGATGCCTTTTATAGAAGATTGAACTTTCCTTCTTTCTTCTATTCTTGATCTATATGTTGTCTATCTCAAAATGGCATAAGGTATTGAAATAAACACATCTGATTTCTCAATCCTTTCCTACTATTGATTATCTTGATTCTTACTCTCCTTCTACTTTACTGCTACTTCTTGATATCTTACTAATTATTTCTCTAACTTCTACTCATATCTATCTTCTACATGTATTTTGATCTTTGATTAAATCTTAATCCTATTTTATCTCTCATACTAAAATATGATTTAAGTTTTGAGTAAAATTATATATGATGGACCAGTGCCTTCTTTTCCCTTGGGCTACAAATTCAACCCCTTCAAGATCCTACGTATAACTCTATGAGACAATTTTTAAATCCACCACCAGATGAATCTGTCAGCTAATCTAACCCTCAATATTATTTATCTATTGCTTGTCACAACAATTAGTCTAATTAAATTTAACTCTTACTTGAAAAGACAAATTAGACACAAATCATAAGGATAAGGTAGTCTCAAATGAATCATGTTTATCAAATTTATACTCTAATAAATAATTATTTCATAAGAATATTCAAGACATCCTTCACTTGCTTGAAATGAAACCACAAAGAAATAATCTTGAGCAAAGAATATTCCACATTACAAAATAGAAAATAGGACTGAGTCTCTGTATTATCTTTTCAAAACTGAGTACATATTTTTGGAGTATCTGTATTGCTATCCTATTCTATTCTTTTTCTTCTAACTATCTCCTATTTTTCCCTCAAAAATACAGTCTTGGTTTCTCCTTTATACAAAACGAGGAGAAACAAACAAGCTTCAAACCGTTTATATCATATCTTTTTATAGCTATAAATAATATAATATTAATTACTTGATTAAGAATTTTAGGATAATAACATTGAAACAACAAGGTAATTAGGAGGACAACGAAATGAAAATCACAAATGAAATGTGAGAACATATGACCCCAAGGTCTCATTCATCGTGGAACTCCTCACTGATCTTCTTTTCCTCTTTAGGCTCATGCTCCTTTCTCTGAATCTTTTTCTTGATAGGTCATAGATATTTGTTTACCCATTTTGAAACCTGAACGTGCATGGACCAATTGAAATGTAGAACATCTGGCATGATAAGAAAATGATCCCTCCATATTTTGTGGGCTATTGATCTAACTTCAAGTACAAATTTGGAGAATATGTTGTCGAGTACAATTACCCTGTCAAGGAACATGTTGTAACTTTTGACACTAAAATATCGATCCTCCTTCAGATGAGAAATAATTTTTGGCATCATTTCCTTGTACTCGATCTTCCATTCCTCAAGTCTCTTGGTACAACCTTCATTTTCCAAAAATTCAAGAATCGACGAATGTTTTATTTATGGAAGGAAAACATCTTTTCATTATTTTTCTTTTATCTTCCTGTTCTATGCATGTGAGTTCTTTATTAATTGTACTTATCATACCCCTAGTCTCTTTTATTCACTAGGTGCATCTGGATCTCTCTAAGTGACTTCAAATAATATGATAAGATCATAGTGGGAGTATTTCCACCTCCTAGAAAGATCCTCCAACTTTAACTTATTTTTTTGAAATGTTTGTAACATATCCAACAAATATTTGTAGCCATCATAAACCTCTGCACATTTTCTTATCACCAAATCCACTCTATGGGTCAATACTTGTTCCAAAGTAATTAATAATTTCCTAGGAACCTCCTCTATAAGCATTTCATTTTGATTTCTTAATTCTTTAATTTCATTTTTGTATTCACTCATTTTTCTTTCCCATCATCTTGTTATCCTTTGTCACATCAATTGGTTTGGAAGGGGGACTCTTATGTAGTACAAGAGGTTTGTTTTGGGCATTATTTTCCAATTCCATCAACTCCTTTTGTAAATTATCCCTTTCAATATACAACTCATTTATAAATTTTTAATGCTCTACCTCCCTTATCTCAGCCTGATCTATTTGTTTTCGTAGATGTTTAATCTGGGCTTTACTGAACTTTTCTCTATGCATCAATTCAGTTGATGATACTAAAGGGGAAGTATTCTCCATGGTTTTCACAACAACCATCCTATCATTTCCTTTCAAAATATCAATTAATTTGGGCTTGTGAGGGCCCTTGAAACTGACCCATGTGGCAAGGACTTCACTCTTGGGGTTTTACCTTGATCCACTTATTTTCTCATCAGTGTCAAATTCAAACACAAATGTGGGGTCATCTTTTTTTTCTGACCTGATAAAGTAGGAAAAAATGTTTAAAAGATAATCCTGGAACAATTAGCATATTTATTTTCTGAGCCTTTTCTCTAGCTTCATCTAGGGTACAATTTATCTCACCACGTTTTAGCTCTCCAAGAGTTTGATTAACAATTTACTCATGGTTTGACTCATCAAATCTCATCAAGTTGAGTTGTTTCTTTTCTTCAAAGTCCTTCATTATCATTTGAATCTAGAATCCTTTAAATTCCTGAGTCTCAATAAAATTTTCATCTTCAATGAACCTGGCTAATATGCCATCTCTTTCATCAATGAAATCAATAGGTTTCTCCTCTTCTTGAAGCTGAGCCTTATAACCATGCACTTCCTCTTGATACATTAAAGGAGAATTAGGCCTATCCACCTCCTCATCATTTCCAAGTGTCTTAAGTACACTGGCAACTTCTTCAATATCTCCTCCCCCTTCTTAATCCTCATAAGGTACAATAGGTACCACTTCATCTTCCTTTTGTTTCTTGGTAGGAGGGGACCTGGGTGCATCTTCTAAATCTCATGAATCCCGGATGATTAAATTTTGATGCCTTTTGGGGGAGAAGTATTTACCTTTGAAGGTGCATCACTAGTGGATTTCCCATACAATTTCTCAAAATTCCTTAAGAACCATTCCATCCTTACTACTTCATGATTTTGACCACTATGAAAATAAGGCTTCCCCTTTTCTCTCCGTCTTCTTCTAATTTCCTCAATATGGTCCATTTCTTCCACTTTTGTATAATTTCTCTTGAATTCATATAATTCCAAGAAATATTCTCACTTATATCATCCTGATATTAGATGTTTTTGATAAAAAAATTAATATGGCATTCAGGGTCATAGACCCTCTTATTTCCATTTTCCAAATGGTACCCTTCCTTTAAATAACTTTGAACCTGGTCAATAGAACTAAAACCAATGGATAGTCCTAGATATCTGACTATGTGGGGGATAATGTGCCCTTATTCCTTGGTGCCATTGATTCCTTCTCAAACCACATCAATTTCCAGATGAAATCTAGGAATGCAATCCTCTCTGAGACAAAAACTGACAAATTATGAGGATCCTATTTGCATCCATATACCCTAATAAGAGTGTTATCCCATTTTAATTTTTGTCAACAAAGTTATGGGTATGACCCTTGTCAAGGTCATATTCCAATGGTATTAATACCCTTCTTAACTTGAAAGGTAGTCTCTCAACCTGAAGCCCAAGTGCTTTGAATATCCATATAAAAAATGAATCATGACTAACTATTTAGTTACAATCTCTTATACTATTCTCCCATACACGACACCTAAGATGGACTAGGAGCCTTCTTCCTTGATTATTGATAGTGGTTAGCTTCATACCATGTCTAAAGGCATTGGTGTTTTGGAATAGTATTAGATGACATAACAGAGAGTAATTTTTGAAAGACTTACTCTTTATCCACTAGACAAATTGGTTATGAAAAATCCTTTCAATTTAGAAAATGATGTATTTTTCTTCTATGATCCTCACCACACAATTGATACCAGCCATGATATGTCTTCTGAAAGAAATTCACAGATCCCAAGGTAGAAAAAGGTGCAGTCTCATTTATCATCATGGTTCTATTATCCTTGTCGCTCATTTTGAAATAAGCCACTTCTCTCAACCCAAAGCTCTTTACCATCATTTCAAAATCAATCAAGAACTATTACCTATCAATTTTGGTAAGGTTCTTCTTGTTCAAGCTGAAGAACTCTACAATACATGATTTTGAAACAACCAGAATTGGCTCCCCATTTATCCCTGTGACCGTCCTAGTTTCTTGTTTATAATGCTAGGGTAGTACTTCAATAAGATCGACATTGACAAATACATTAGGCACTATAACTTTAGCTAAGTCAAGATTCCATGGGTTAGACTGGGAAAATTTTTCATCCTTATTATTATAAAAATACCAGAAAAGAGACTTACCAGTATGTTTTATATTAGCATCCCTACATTCTCCCCATACATTCAAAAACATCATTTTAGTCCCAACATCACTAGACCCAAGTAATGCATCTCCGAGAGATTTTGGTAGGGGAACATTAGGTGTATCATCCTTACCTATATCTTATTTTTCTTTTATTTTAGGCATTTTGAAATGTAACTCAAGCTGGGAGAATAAAATTCAACTTACAAATTAGCTTTGTTCTCCAGGTTTCAAGCTTTCTGCAACTATTGGCAGACTCAGCTCTGCACTAGCTCCTCTTTCATCTCGACAATATTCAAAAGATCAAATGTATTTGTGTGAACTTTAATTTATGTAGCATATTTTGTAATTCTAAGTTGACCAACATTTAATTTGCTTCACACTCCCACATATGTGTTCTTCTATCCCAACGAAGCGGCATCCACCTCACCTTAGTTACTTCACAAAATCACAAGTGTTCTTTTTTGTCTTTGTGAAATGGCAACAGTTTCACCTTTTTGCAAGTGGTCATATTGTCCCTTGCGAAATAGCGATGGGTTTGCCATTTCGCAACTCACTATTTTTTTGTCTTGCAAAATAGAGATATGTCTCTATTTCACAATATATTATTTTTCATCTTGCGAAATAGTGATGGGTTCGCTATTCACCACCTTTCATTTTTTGCCTCGCAAAATAGCAAAAATGTAACATACAAAAGTATTGTTGGTTGTGTAGGCATTTCAAACATTGTGATGATATATATTTTTATTTCAAATTTGAGGAAAATTTCAATAATATCATTTTCTTGGGATGATATGGTGGAAACCTTATGCTGAGCTATGGGTATTGACAAAACTTTTGGTATGAGCTTGGTCAGCTTTGGGTTAAGGAATTTATAAGAAAACTTTGGTAGCTTCAAACTTTGGAAGGGTTAAGTACAAAATCTTGGTGATGACCTATGAAGGGTGACATAAGGAATGACTACTTTATAAGAACAATATTTTTTTTTCAAAATTTACAGTTTCCAACGGTGGCTCATTCTGAAGATGAGGTATTCAATGAATACCTACAATAATTCAGAAGTATCTCTGGGAGAAGAAAACCATAGGATAGGTATAACAATATGGAATACTGGCAAAATATGTATAGGTGGAAGTGAAAATGAATCTCACTCTACTATGCATGGAAATGATCTCCTTTTCTTCAAGAAAAGAAGTGTTTCAATAATTTTCCATGCACTGACAATTCTTGTTCCTCTCCTGATGTATTTTATAAATAGTATAAATCTTCCCTTCCCTGTATTGTGATAACATATGGCCCAATCCATAAAGCCTCAAATTTTCCATGCTTGCCTTTATCCTGATTCCTGGCATTCCACATGAGAGCCCAATCTCCCTCCTTGAACTTCCTATCTTGGGATTTCTTATCATGCAGTGACCAATTATCCCATCATCGAGAAGGAAAAAGCCCTAAAGCATCCGTCACGCCTCGACATTGAAAAGATAACTGGAACTTAATGGGACGATAGAGGGTTGAAACTCAATATAATCACCGACCTCAAGATGATATTCGGTGCATGTGTACTTGGGTACAAGATATTCCAAGCTAGAAGAATGAACAACATAGCATGTGGATTAGTTGACACTGCATATAAAATTGTGAAGAAGGGACTTTAACTAGATATATCCGAGATGCTAATTAAGAAACTGGAAGAGAATATGAGAATAATTAGATCAGCCAGATCTAACACATGTAAGTTCGGTTCCCTCCTTATGTGCACATTCTTCTATTTGTAGAACTTCTTTCCTTCAGTCGTGTAAGGTGGAAAATATGGATAGGGTTTAGAACAATGTTGGTTTTCTCATAAAAGTAACCCTATGCACATATTATCTATTTAAATTTAATTTTAATTGATAAGGGGTGTAAATCTAGAAATGTTTGCAAAGGAAAATGGAATAAAATACTTACCTCTGAAAAGAATCTATTGAAAACCCTGTCAGACAGTCTCAAAAAATTTTGATTTTCACAATCCTAAACTGAAACTGCGAGATCTACAAAACCTAGAAATATTTTTCTATTATGACACAGTTCCAATTTTTACCCTCAAGTCAATGTCGACCTTGACCTAGAAATGTCACCCTTAACCCCAAAACGTCGACCTTGACCTACACAGCTCTGACAGAAAATCTTTTCACAGATCCTGAAAGTTTGCCAAAAAGGGTATCCATATCTACACTTTAATTCACTATCCCGAATCTGTACCTACAAGAAAAATGGTTTTTTTGTTGGGGGAAGGGGTTTGCCTTGGTCAAACCCTAGTTTTGGAATTAACCTTATAATCGAATTGAAATTGCATATGTAAACAAAGTAAATAAACAAATCCACCTTGCTTGTATAGAAGACCTTGTGGTGGATTCAAATCCATGGATCCACAAGTATGTATGCACCAAATGGATGTATATTGTAGAATGTAGAATGTAGGATGTCTCAAATCAATTGCTTTTGGATCTTCAACACCAATCTTGAATGGATCTTGGAATAGGAAGAAGCTTGCATGGATGTGGATGGAGAAATATTCAATAAGAGGGCTCCATAGAGCTTGAATCCTTCAATGGCTACTAATGGACCTCCTTGATGAATTGGATGCTTTAATTCTTGAGATTAGATGCTTGCTTCAATAGATCATGCGTAGAGTTTGGATGAAATTGCTTCTTGCATCTTAGATTGTTAGAGAAAATGAGAAGAGAAAGATTCCTTATATACAAATCTAGGGCACAATCTTCTAGAGAGGCCTACATAGGAGAATTAAATTCCCATTAGACCTATACCCTTATAAGTGGTCCTATATTAAATATAATTTAAGATTTGTTGTTTCGAAGACCGAAACAGCCGATCCGAAAGTGGGAATTAACTCTTTCCAAAGCCCGACATCTAGAAACCCTGGAATTCTGGAATTTGAACCCTAGGTCAGAAAAAGGTCAATTCAGACCTAGGTCAAGGTTGAGGTTGACCTTGACCCAAAAAGGTCAACCTTGACCCTAAGGCCAAAATCCCAGTTTGTAGTTTAGGATGCCACAAATAGGCTGGAAAAAGTGGGAAATGGGGTAGAATAGGGGGAAAAGCTAGATCCAAGTCAGAGACCCATTCAAGGAACTTGACATGACCCCAAAACACTTACTCAAAAGGCTAAAATAGTCTACAATGGAAGTGCTTCCATTTTCCGACTATACATTTAGCCCCCACTTTAGCAAGAGTATGGACTCGATGCAAAATATTGGTAAAGGAGATTGTGAAGAAAAGATAATCTTATTGAAATCAAAAGGGACAAAGAAATTCTTAAGCCCCTAGGGACTTAAGTCTTTATCAACCCTAATTTCATGATAAGAGAGACATCACCAGTCAAAGAGAAAGATAGAGAGAGGAGTAGTTAGCTCACCCAATAAGATGTGTGTATCTCGCTGTGAACCACAAAAAGGATAGGATGACCCACCAAGAAAGAGCTTGATAGTCACCCCATAAAGTTGTGTGCCTTCTGGCAGCTTTGTGCATGTATGTAGTGCGTCTTTTGATGGATTTTATGAAGTACCCATGGATCCATATCCTTATATCACCATGAAATACATTTGTAAAATGTGTATCTCTTCAGGATTTAGCAACTTATGTGCGTTACCTTTTGAGGATTTAGCATATTGAATTGTAGTTGAATGCGTATCTCTTCAGGATTTAGCAACTTATGTGTGTTACCTTCCAAGGCTTTAGCATGCTGCAAAACAAAAGGTTAGAACAAAAATACATAATATAGAACGAGGGAGGCCGTATATATTCCCCCCTCCTTAAGATGAAAAAAACATACTATTTTGACATGTTAAGGAAAGAAAAGAACAAGGATAAATCCTTCTTCAACATCAAGACAATATCCATAGACAACACCCAATTTAAGCCAAGAAGGTCACAACTCCTATGAGGCCATGGAAGGGACGAATGCAAAGAGATATCATGCAAGAAGTAAAAAAGTAACCCTTGTGAGGGATAGCACACTATTCAGTTTCCAAGGTGAGAGATTTATCAACCATAGAAACCCAATGTCAAACAAATAAATAGGTTATAATCAAGGACATAAATCCTTGATGCAAACCAAAATTTTGATGTCTGATTAGATATCACATAATAGATAGATATTGCTTAACCAAGGGAAAAGTGGATCTCAGAAAGATAGAAAAGAAGGGGATGGCATCCTTGCCCCCCAAGCGTAGGAACAAGGATGAAAGGGAACCTATTATATCACTCACAACACTATGCAAGAAAATGAGCCCCCAAGGATTAGGCTAACATTGTTTACATAATGTGGAGTTCCATAATAGGAACATAAATGTTATTTAGAGAATACAAGATTGAAATACAACTCATTTCCACATGATATAAAAATAACTTTACTATCAATGAGCTGCCTAATATTATAATGTAAAGCTTGACATTCATTAGTAGAGTGATCATGAAATCTATGATACAAACAAAAAGGAAGAGTTTTCAAGTGTGGACTACGTTTCTTTTTGTGTTTAGGTCTAGTAATCATCTTAGCACGAAGGAGTTTAGGCAAAAGAACTTCTTGGTCAAATTCCTTCATAGGTTCATTATGTTTTGAAGTGTTATTTGAGATTTTGGTAACATTGATGTGTTGTTGAGGATTAAATCCCAATCCATAAGAATTCTCATGCTCCCCATTCTGTAAGGGCATTTGAATTCCCTATTTATGCTTACCACATCCTTGACCATGGAATCCTTGTTTAACTAGTAAATGATAACTGAGACCATAATGAGAAGCCATATCAAAAGGAGTCAATGGAATTTTAGTATTCACTATGTCATCATTAGTAGGTTTGATAGATTCATAGTGGGTAGAAGCAGAGAAAAAATTATTACAAAGGGTATTCGAAGTAGAAGCAAAAGCTCGTTGTTCAAACTCTCTTTGTTGCTTCATAAAATCAAGATTTGAAACTTTATACTCTCCAATAAAGGTAGGATTAAAATCCAAGGTTCCCCAATCATCTCCACGAAGAACATTAGAGGAAGAAGGATTGATTTTAGGAATAGGAATATTGTGGGTTTGAATATTCAAACAAGGATTTGGTGCATCATCCGCATGAAGTGTATATATCATGTTGTTGTGAATAAACTTGACTTTACGGTGAAGGGTGGAAGGAACAACATGCATCTCATGCAACCAAGGTCTACCCAAAAGGAGGTTATAATTAAGA
>MU223166.1:223078-254870 GCA_018584345.1 Thuja plicata | reverse complement strand
TCATTGTGTCATTCTCTATTTTCTGTATGCATGGTATGTGGCTGCAATATCATTGTTAAAGTAGTTAACGAATCTAAAATTGTAAGGATTTAAAAGAATTTGCACAATACTTTCCTATAGAGATTAGCGTAGGAAGCTGTTTCTGCACCTGAGTTTCCTTACAGTTGGTAATGCTTGTCAGTTTCTTTTCTCAGGCATCACTGTGGCTTTGCTCTTGGTCTTCTTTGTCCTTCGGTTTCCACTAGCTGTCGGTGTTTATAGTTACTTAGTGAATGCATGTCTATTATGCATTACTGAAAGCATAATATTTCTCTCTTTGATTCTCTGAAGTCTTTGATAATTTGAATATAACCGATTAGATTATATCAAGTTGACATCAATGAAAATACAATCCATTAATTGATTTAATGTCTTGCATTATCTTTTTGCATTTCGGTGATCAACTTACTATCTTCAAACATTCAAATAGTTACATGTCATCAATGGGATCACCCGCCAGAGAACTGGAATCCTCAAGAAGAACAAGCCCAAAGAGTCCAAGTGGGTGCTAGAGGAACGTCATTAACACAATCCAGAGCATCATCACCATTTGAAGGAAGTAAAACATCATTTGAAGAAGTGGGAAGAAGTGAGGAAGAGACATGTGATGGAAAATCCATTGGATTGAAGGACTGATCAAAATGAACATCATGATGAAAGTGGACCTCTCAAGTAAAAGGGTAAAATAAATGATAACCCTTCACATCCTCACAATAGCCAAAAAAAATCAGCCATTGACTCTTCTTCTCCATTACTTTTTGCCTACCACGTGGAATGAATGTCTAAAAATCAATGCCAAATAATCTGAAGAAGGAAACCTTAGGCTTGATATGAGACCAAGCCTTCTTGGGAGTCATATTTGGCACTACCTTGTGAGATATATTATTATGAATGTATTTGTCATTACTTACAACCTCGTTCCAAAATGTTGGAGCAATGGACCTAGACTAAAGTATAAAATTGGCTATCTCCTTCGAAATCTTGTTCTTCTACTTAGCCACACTATTATCCTAAGGAGTGTATGGAACTATGTGCTAATGAATAATACCTTAATCACTACAAAAGTCATAAAATGCTTTAGTGGAATACTCCCCCTGTTAAATATGCGGGTCTTCTAGAGAGAAGTACCCAACTACTTCTCCATAAATGCAATGAAGGTCATGAAAATTCAAGGAACCTCATCATTATACTTCCAAAAGTACACCCATGTGTGCCTAGAGAATTCATCAATAAAAGTGAGAAAATACTTAACCCCTAAAAATGAGGGAGTAAAAATGACATGAGATCACTATGTACTAACTCAAGGAGTTTCGAAGGATGTGTGGTCATATCCTTAGGAAAAAGATCTCTATGATGTTTTCCAGGTAGACATTGTTGAGAAATTCCATCTAAACAAGATATCTTAGGAAGACCAATTACCAAGTTTTGCATGCTCATCTATTGGAGATTTCTATAATTTAGGTGTCCAAACTGCTCGTACCAAATCTTGGTCACAGAGTTTTCATGAGAAATGATCTCGATGAAGATTCAAATCCATCAAACTTATACAATTGGGTTGCATGATCAATTATGCTTGTATCAACAACCTTCTCAAAATCCTATAACCCTCGAATAGTCGCATCATTGGGAGAGAACACAAATATTCTTATATCACTTTGATGATAAATTTGATAACTAGAAAGAAAATTATGAGAAATATTAGGAACAAGAAAAACATCATCAATGCAATCATATGTATTTGAACTAAGATTTTCCCTAGAACTAGAATCCTTGAAGATTTTCCAACAATAATATGAGAAGTACTACTATATGAAATAGAATCGAGAATATCGACAACATGAGTCATGTTGTACAAAACACTTGAATTAAGAATCCAACTATCATTGGTAGAGGAAAAACTCTAGGTGAAAGAGCTTTCCCATTTTCCAAGGAAGAATACTTAGGTATTGCAATGTTGTGCTTCCTCATAGCTTCCTTCATTGTTTCTAACCTCGCAGAACAATGTGTGTTATTATGCCTAGATTTTCCACAAAATGAACAATTCTCCTTCTTCTTCTTAGACTTGGAGGATGAATCCCCTAAGTTAGAAGGAGGAGGAGGAGGTAGATGATTAGTCTACTGATCATACTTAACCTTAGGCTTGGAGGGAGGTTCACCTCTTGTTGGAGAATCTATCTTGGTATTCTTTTTATTATTACCCTTTCCCTTATAAGATTAAACCAATAAAAAATAACTCTTAGGAAGATAATCCATGTAAAGAAACTTGGCCTTCTCCCTAGTTAGATGATCGCAAAACACCTCAAAAGTAGGCATATTATTATCTTCTCCCATAGCATCCAGAATAGAATAAAAAGTAGAGGAAAATACTTGAAATGCATCTCTTATCTTAGAGAAGATCAAGAAGATACAATCTTATCATATTTGGCATGGCCATATCCTTTCAATTGTGACAAAATTAACTTGAATTATGCAAGGAAATCCTAAATAGTGAAAAATGCATCTAGAGAAAGAGAGGTGAGATAGGCTTCAAGTTGCAAGATCTAGTAAATAAAATTACCACTATAGTAAAATCCTAATGGAAAAAATAATTACCACTTATGATTGATTTAAAAATAATATTTTGAGTAATTAAATACATAGGATTTATCAGGTTGATGACACGTTAATCCAAATAATCAACATTAGACTCTTGAACAACAAGAAAAATTGCATATCTACTTTATTGATAAAGAATAAGGGTTTTAATTAAAAGGGTTGTCATGAAATTGATCTCTCACCTCCATGTTATCTTGGGTTACAATTGGAAACAATCTTATGAGAACCTATCCCAAGATAATTATCCTAATTCATAATAATCTAATATTGATCATTCGATCCTTCATCCATTATCGACCCACAAATTGTTCAAACTTTTTCCAAGGCACTTTTTGCATACACCATTTCATAATAGAGATTTTAATCTAGCCTATCTTTCAAAAAAAAGAAAGTCCAAAAAAATTAACACAAAATATTTATTTTACTTCTTCTAGATTACGATCTATGAATTTCTCATGCAAATAAGGGGTACATGCTTGATACATCTAAAGGAGATCTTCATATTATCCTCAATCCATATGTAAAAGTAGACTAAGATGATAAAAAAAAAACCTAATTCCAAAATTGAATTCCCAAATACTCACTCCTTTAATTGAAATGAATTAGAATAAATAAAGAGAATTCCTAAAAAATTCTAGTCAAATTACTGTTCCTAACTATTTTTTTAAAAATGTCCTCAAGATCTCTACAAATTATTTATTTGTTGTAACATCTCAAAAGTAAATTAAAATATTTATTTTACTTATACTCTTACGATCTATTATTTCACCTCCCCATACAAATAAAGGATCATCCTTGATGCATCTAACTATTCTAAATCCATATGTAAAGGTAGACTAAGACGATAAAAAACTCTATTCCAAAATTACATACCTAAATATTCACTCCTCCAATTGAAATTAAGTAGAATATACAAAAAAATAATTAACAAATTCAAGTCAAATTAATGTTCCTAACTATTTTAAAAAAAATGCTAAAGATCTCAAAAAAGTATCTATTGGTTGTGATATCGTAGAAACATGCTAAAATCTAAAATTTATGGTTCTAGAAACCAACTTGTGTGTGTGTGTGTAGATGTAGATGTAGATCATCTACATCTACATCTACACACACACACACAGACACACACACACACAATCAAAATAAGATTTTATATGGTTGTAATAGCCATACAAGAAAATAAAATGAATCCAACAACCTTTTTATTTCAAAAAGAAAATTAAAATAATTGAATGTGTAACAATAATGAACTTTCTAAAACATGCAATGACTAATCATTCCTAAAACAATTTTAAAACTATTATACAACATTACATGACATGTAAAATTAGATTTTCCTCAATCTGGTCTTCATAAATCAATTTAATAATTCTCTATATCAAAGACCCCTAATTTATAAACAATAGTGACTTAAGTAGAAAAAAAATGTTTTAATTTATTCTTATAAAATATACAATATTCCTTAATTTATACAAAATCCATAAATTAAACATGAGTACAATAAATAGTTACATAATTCCACTTGTCACATAAGTGAAACACCCTTTTAATGTTTAAAATGGTAACAAAATATATACATTTCTTAAATTCATCAAATCTTGTGTTATCTGATTTGTATTTGTATGTAACATAATAGATCTCATAGCCATCACTATTTTACTCAGTCTCTCTATAAAGGGTTTTGCCACTAAATTAAGTGACACTTCTTTCTAAATTAGATAAAACATTGTTGTAATAATTTGATATTACTCAAACATATAAGATTCTTTAAATAGAATTAGCATATAATATTTTGAAATGGCTTTCCCACTCACTGCTAAAACAATTGTGGGCTCTACTCCTAGTTTTCCATTTACTATTGTTGGTTTGCTGCTAGTTTCTAGATCATTGGTTGTTGTTTAACTTCATTCTGGTTTACAACTTGTGGCTGATTTCCATTGATAGCCAGTGTTGGTTCACTGTTGGTTTGTCATTGATGATCGCTTCTATTTTTTCATCTATGAATAGAGGTTCCCCTATTGTGATGGATTTCACAACTTTTGGATCTTTCTCTTTATAGGCGAATTCTCCTGCTTCTTCCCCAACTTCTTTATCATTTTCTAAGCTGTTTGGCTCTTCTAGTGGTAAAATCCCTTCTTTTTCTCCTATTCATCCATCTGTGAGGGGTAAACCCTTGTGTTGTTCTTCTTTAATTTCTACTGTTATTTGTGGGGAGAAAGTGTTGTATAATAAAGAATACTTCTCCAAGTGTGGTCTTATTTGTAGGTTCAATGGTTTATGGCCTTCCCTTTCCTTATATGCATAAATGGGGTTTGGATTCTTGGAGACCCATTCTTGAGGATAGGATTGAGCTTTTTCCTACTACAAGAGGTTTTTTTGTGGCTGCTTTTCAAATTGAGCAGGGTTAGGCTCTAGTGTTTGAAGAAGGCATTTTTTTTGTGGGGAAAGAACTCTCTTTCTCTTAGGCCTTGGTTCACTTCCTTCAACCCTCTTATTGAATCTATTATTATTGTCCCTACTTGGGTTAGAATTCCTTATTTTCCTCTCTTGTTTTGAACTAAGTCTTGCTTTGAATCTATGGATAATTTTATTGGAAGGTTTGTTTTGGCTAATGAATCTTCTCTTATTTATGAGAATGCCACTTTTGCCCACATAATTTTGGATATTAACTGTAGCTTCTTAAAATGGAAGCACTTCAATTTTGGTAGGTTTAGCACCCTCGTTTAGTACTTTTTCATATTAGATTTGCATTTAGGATGCATATGCACTTGATTCTGCATTTCTAGGTGAAATTAGGGTTAGGATCCTTTGGGTCCTCCTTAATCTCCCTTTCTATGATTCTATTTTTAGGTAGAACCTATGTATTGGCTCTCCTAAATATTCATCATACCCACTCTTTGGCCTTTGTGCCTCTATCCAGCATTCTGGTGTGTTTTCTCACCTTCCTAGGTCCCCGGTTGACCTGGGAATCCTACAAATTTCCCAAGGAGACCTACTTGAAACCTCAGGTCAAGGTTGAATTTGACCTTGACTTAGGTCAAGGTCAAGGTGGTTGAGGTTTTCCTTGACCTAGGTCAACGTCAAGGTCGACCTTGACCTTTGTTAGGAGGTGGTCCCCACTTTCAAAACTGGAGCTTATCGGGGTTCTAAAACTTAAAATAGGTCCTCGGGTACGGATGCGGAAGTGTTTTCCCTGATATTTGGATTAATACATCCCCTCCTTGGTTGACGATTGTAATTGGACCACAATTCAAGGTGAAATTTGAATTTGGGCCCCTTGCATTGCCTTAGGAGGTCTATATTGAGATCTCTATATAAACACTCTCCTTTGCCTTCATTTGGACATGAAAGATAATTGTAAGATGATATGATGCAATTATGATTATGACATGATGATGATGCAAGAAAGAAAGTGGATGATATAGAAGGACAAGATATGATGATGCATTGATACATACAAGCATTTTTGTGGACAAGCCATTGTGGATCTTCTTTGGAGCAATAGAGAGTTCTTCCTTCCTTCCTTCTTCTTGGATCCACCATTTTCAATATTCAAGCATTCAAAAGATACTATCATGGGGTAGCAACTATAGATTGTGTTTTTGGTAGGAACACTTTAGCCTTGGGGGCTTGGTATGCTTTCTTTATCATATTCAAATCTATGTATTGCTTTCTCATTTTCAATTCATGTTAGGGTTTTAATCTAGAGGATTAGATCATGACATTACACATTTGAAGCTCTTTCCAAGAGAAACACACACACATACATTCTACTATATTCAGCTATTTGTGGAGGTGGAGATCACCAAAATGGGGGTTTGACTAAGGAAAAACCCTATATAGCCACCCCAAAACCCCTCTTTTTCAGATATTTGTAGGTGTTGTTTCGGGAGTTACAGGTTCAAAAATAGTGGACCAGAGTGCAGATTTGGATACCCTTTTCAAAAACTTTTAGGATCTGAAAATAGATTTCATGTCGGAGACTTTTTAGGTCAATTCTTACCTAGGTCAGAATAAAAAATTATGGGTCAATGGTGACATTGATTTGAGGGTACAAATCAGAACTGTGTCAGAACGGAAAAATATTTATGGGTTTTGTCCATCTCTGCATTTCCATTCCAGATCTGGTCTCAGATTTTCTAGAAACTCAACACAAGCTTTATAAAATGATATTTTCAGATATGCTATGATGTGAGGTAGGTATTTTACTTCATTAATCTTTGCTTTCAATTCCAAATCTATATCCCTTATCAATTACAAATTAAATGTAAATAGTTAAATTATGGCATAGGTCTCTTTTATAGACGAATCTCTATTGTGCAAACTCTATTTAGGAGGCCATCCAAATTTACATATTAAATTTTGGTGAACATGTGATAGACAACTCTTTCTCTTTGGTGTTAGATTTACATTTCATATTAGATCTTGCATGCATATAAAACTAGGTTTTATTTTATGCTCTTGCATTTATATTCCAAAAATACATAAAAATTATAAAATTTCTTTAAAAACACAAAAACATTTACATGCTTGTAATTTTATTGTGTTTTCAATATGTATGACTCTTATTTTGAATACTTTGATGAGGATTTTATTGTACAAGAGAATAGATCCCTTAATGAGGTACATGGAAGTGAGAATGAAAATGGTTCGAATAGAATCTCCATGGATCCTATTCCTATTTCATCCTCCTCCACAAATTCTCCAATTGACCTTTACCATAGGATGTGTGCATGGTTACCTTCATGTTCCACTATTTGCAACATTGAGGCATCTAGAATGTTATTCCCTAAACCTTTGATGATGTTAAAAGGATTTCCTTGAATAACTATTAAGGGTAAGCCTAAAGATCCTTTGGATTTATTTGATAATACGGATTCCATTTCACATGCTTATCGCACATAAAATAATCCTCAACCTACTATCCCAACTTCTTTACCTCCTTCTCAACCCATGCTTCCTCAAGCACCTAGGTTACCTTCTTCCTTTAAGGAGTATGAATTAGTTGAGCAATTACACGCTACTCTAGCTAAGATATCTTTGTGGGAATTACTTTAGACTTATCCTACATATCATGAGACATTCCAAAAAGCTTTATCTACTCTTCCTGCTCCACCTCCTAATCAAGAGAATATTAATTCATTTTTGGAGTGCATGCATACTATACCTTTTGTACCTCCTATTATGCTTACTGATGATGATTTACCTTCTGTTGAGGTGCAGAATCAATATGATGCCCTTATGGTTGCTATTTCTACCAATCAGAGTATCATTCGTAGAACATTAATCGATAATGGATCTGGGCTTAATGTTTGTAGCATGGATATGATTAAGGCTATTAAATCCAATCTTACAACCATTCAACCGAGTAATATCCTTATTCTTGGATTTGATAACATTGCAAAGAAAAATTTGGGCATTATTACACTACCTATTAAGGTTGGTCCAATCCTTCTTAACACACCTATTCATGTTATGCATGGACCTCTCAATTATAACCTTTTGTTAGGAATACCTTGGTTACATACTATGCATGAGATTCCTTATAATATTCATCATAAGGTTAGATTCATTTATAACAATCTGATGTATACATTACATGCAGATGATGCACCAAATCCTTTCTTAAATGCAGAATATGATAATATTTCTGAACCCATACAACCAAGTAAGGAACCTGAGAAACCACCTGAAGTTACACAAGTTGAAGCTCCATCCTCTTCTTCGAATAAAGATGATTGGGGGACATTGTATTTTAAGCCTTCTTTTATGGGAGAATACAAAGTTTCTAATTTAGAGTTCATGAAGGAACAAAATGGGTTTGAAAAACAAGTTTTTATGCCTTCTCTGCTTTCTAGGGAATTAAAAAGTAACTTTGTTGCTGCTTCCCTTGAAGAAACAATTGAGACAATAAAACCATATTTCTATGACATTGTGACATATGCCAGTCCTTTAACTCAATCTGATATGGCCGATAGATATGGTTCTAGTTATCATTTACTTAGGAAATCAGGATTCAATGGGAAAGGATGTGGAAAATATGAACAAGGTATACAAGTGCCTTTGGACAATGAAGTTTATGATTATACTTATGGGATAGGATTCAATCCTTATAAACAACCATCAAATTTTCCTCTTAATGTCAATCATATCTGTGGTGGACATTTAAAATTGGTTAATTCGCTTCTCCTTGACATGGATCAAAAACCTAGTTTGGATATTTTTCCTGAGGATGAAGCCTTAGCTGATTTTTTAGGAGCTTATCAAGATCTACCTATGTTTCATCATAAAAGGAGAAAGCCTTATTGTTTGAATAATGAAGCCTATTTTGGAGAACGTGATGAACAAGATATTTCTCCTTTGCCAATGGACTCTCCCATGCAAAGTAATTTATTAATAAATGAGACTACAAAAGTTCAAATTGGATGAGAATGACTTTGAAAAAACAATCAAAGTGGGGAAATGTTTGAGCCAAGATGAACATGATCAATTGGTTTCCCTCTTGCTTGAATATAAGGATATATTTTCTTGGATATATTTGGATATGCTGAGTATAGATTGTAAGATTGTTACTCATAATATTATTCTCAAACCTAATGTCAAACCTGTGAAACAAAAAATCCGAAAGATGAATCTGGGCATTGCCTTGTTAGTTAAAGCTGAAATTGAAAAATTATTAGGTGTTGGGTTCATCCATTCTATTGATTAATCTGAATGGATTTCTAATATTGTGGCTACTTCTAAAGGAGAGAATAAGATAAGGATGTGCACTAATTTTTGAGATTTAAATAAAGCATCCTTACAAGATGATTTCCCCTACCCAATATTGATATCATTGTGGATTCGACAGCGGGTCATGCTTTATTATATTTTCTGGATGGGTTTTTAGGTTATAAGCAAATCTTTATTCCTATTGAAGACCAACTTAAGACTACGTTTATAACACCTTGGGGAACATCTTGTTGGGTCATGATGCTTTTCAGATTAAGAAATGCGGGAGCAACTTATCAATGTGCTATGACCTTGATTTTTCATGATTACATCCATAAGATTCTAGAAGATTATGTAGATGATATCTTGGAAAAATCTATACAAAGAGAGGACCATGTGTTTATTTTAAGGAAAATATTTGAAAGAATTAGGAGTTATAATATGAGATTAAATCCTAATAAATGTGCTTTTGGAGTTGATTCTGGTAAATTATTGTGATTTATAATCTCTAAGCAAGGCATAGAGGTCGATACTGAAAATATTGATGCTATTGTTAACATGCCTCCTCCTAAGAATATTTCTCAATTACGTAGTTTACAAGGAAAAATACAAGCTATTCGTCACTTTGTTTCTAACTTAACTGATAGAACTGTTCCTTTTACCTCCTTGCTTAGAATAGATACCACTTTTTCTTGGAACCAAGAATGTAAACAATCCTTTGAGAAATTTAAGGAGTATCTTGCTAATCCTCCTATTTTGCAACCTGCTCAATTTAATAAACCCTTCTATCTATATACTTCCGCTACTTCCCATGCTATGAGTGCATTGTTGGCTCAACATGATAGTGAAGGTAAGGAAAGACCGGTATACTACATCAGTTGGACTTTACTTGATTATGAAATAAAATATGCTGATTTAGAAAGACAATGCTTGGATTTAGTTTACGGTTGTCAAAAACTCAGGCATTATCTATTGAATGTTGAGGTTAATGTGATTGTTAAATTTGATCCTCTAAAACACCTTTTCTAATAAACTGATCTCTCTAGTCGACTGGCTAAGTGGGTGATGTTACTTACGGAATTCGATCTTAATTTCATTCTTCAAAAGTAAATTAAAGGAAAAGCTTTAACTGATTACTTAGCTGAGGCTCCTTGTCCTCATTCTAATACGAGCATCACCTCAATAGAATTTCCTAATGAGAATATTTTAGCTACTAAGCAAGAAGATATTTGGGAATTATATTTTGATGGTTCTAGATGCAAGATAGGTTTTGGTGTAGGCATTATCTTGGTCCCTCCTACAAAGAAACCAATCCACATGTCATATAAATTGACCTTTCCTTTTACTAACAATATTGCAGAATATGAAGCTGTTATAGCTGGCTTACAAGCAACTTCATCCCTTCATATTAAAAACTTGGAAATCTACGGGGATTCACAATTGATTGTTGAGAAAATCAAAGGGGGTTATCAGACTGAGAATGATAAAATGACACAATATAAAGAATTGGCTCTTGATATTCTTTCACAATTCTCTTCTTATATGATTCAGACCTTACCTAGGAAAGATAATCGACATGCAGACGCCATGGCAAGCGCAACTTCCTTGGTTTTTTTTGAGAATAATGCTGAAGACTTTCAATTTACTATACACACTCTTAAACACCCTTCAATTTCTAATAAGGTTACTGCTAATTGTTTTAACTTTCATTTGGATGAATGGTATTCGCATATCTTTCATTTTTTGAAAGACAATACATTTCCCGAATCCGCAACTAGGAACATGTGTAATTGTATTAGGAAGCTTGCAAAATGTTATATCATTTTGGGGCGATACACTTTATAAACATTATTATAATGGTTTTCTATTAAGATGTCTTGGTAGAACTGAAGTTCTTATAGCTTTAGTAGAAGCTCATTCTGGTTGTTCTGGGGGACATTTTGGTGGGAAATCTTTAGTTAATAAAATTCTTAGAATGGGATATTATTGGAAAACAATGGAACAAGGTTCTTTCACAATTGTTAAGAAGTGTCCCCAGTGTCAGCAACATGGTAATTTAATTCATGCTCTTTCTCGTGAGCTTTGTAATCAAGTTGCTCCGTGGCCTTTTAGTATTTGGGGTTTTGATCTTATTGGAAAAATCCCACCAGCTTCTTCTCAAGGACATACATACATCCTCACGGCTACAGATTACTTTACGAAGTGGGTAGAGGATATTTATCTCCATTCTACTACTATGGATGTTATTTGTGATTTTATTCTTAATCATATTATATCACGATTTGGTATTCCTTCAACGATAGTTTCAGATAACGACACTTCTTTCAAGAATAAAGAAGTCACAAAATTCTTGGAGAAATATCGTATTAAACATAGATTTTCTACTCCCTACTATCCTTAATCTAATGGTCAAGTGGAAGCATCAAACAAAGTTATTGAATGAATATTAAGGAAAATAGTCAATAAGCATGCGAAAGATTGGCATACCCAACTTACTTATGCTTTATTGGCTTATAGGACTAGTGTCCGTACTGCCACGAGTACTTATCCTTATAATATTGTTTATGGTACTAATGCTATTATTCCATTAGAATTAGAAATACCTTCTTTACGTGTTTCATTCCATGGGATAATTGACAAGGATACTTTCCAGGAACAACGATTGCAAGAATTATAAATGTTGGATGAACAACGAATAAATTCTTTGGAGCATATTAAGGCTTACCATAAATCACTTCACAAAAAATATAATCATAAGATGATTGAACGATCATTTTTGGTAGGTGATTTAGTCTTATATGAAAATCAAAGGAATGTGAATGCTTTACCTAGTGAAAAAGGGAAATTTAGCCCTAATTGGCTTGGACCTTTTGTGGTAATTGAGGATTTTACTTCAGGTTCTTATAAGATTACTGATATGAAAGGTGTTCCCCTTAAGGAACTTATTAATATTATGCATCTCAAACATTATTACCCTAACACATTAATTTTTCTTCATGTATTTATGTATTCTCTATAGAGTAGTTATGTCTGTTTTGTAGGTTATGTGATTTGAATACATTCATACATAAATTCATTCTTTCTTTATGTTAAGTTTTTTATGTATTGATGAAAAGAACAAGTAATCAATCATAGAACTAACTGGGCAAGAATTTTTTTCATATATATAAACATCCATGAGTTTGGTACATATATGACACATATGCCATGGCTATCTATCTCTATCTATGCTCTGAGGGTCGGTTGCTCCCAACTCTCTCTTCTCTATGGTGTGAGGCTAAATAGCTTGGTACGATAGTCTGTGTATGACTCCTCAATATGCTCATCTTATAGTTATGCTCCTAAGCTCTTTGTAGGTCAGCCATCAATTTCTCTTCTCTTTCTTTGCATAACCTCAACTCTCACTGGATGCATGCATAAATATTTGCATGCCTGTCGGGATCCCTCTATCCAATAAGGGATCTCACTCGCAAGTTGGTAGTCAGTAGGATATACATGTATCCTTTAGAACCTTAGACACAAAGCTCCTCCACTCCGTTATGCTAGTTGCAGAATTCAAATATATTTATCTTTTAGTACTTCTTCTAGAAAAACATTTACTTAAAATATTCTAATCAATTACATATATCATACCTAGATATCCCTCCTGGGTGTCACCAAAGGATCTAGATGGTGGGGGCATGGAGTAACTACCCTCTCCTTGCTCCCTATGTCTAGGTATAGGTGGTGGTGTCTCTGTATGTGCACAGGGAGGTCGTCGTGATCTCAATGGTACAACATGGATCACCTAATCATGTACATGTGTACTACCACCTGGGGGCATATCCTCTGCTCTCTCATATGCTCCCTCATCTTCTCTCTCTTCTTCTCTCTCCTATGCCCTCTCCTCCTCCATGGGATCTCCCTCAGGGATGGGCTCCTCCTCATCTCTATGATCCTCCTCCTCCTCCTCTGGTATGTCACCACCTTGGTGCATCCTTTCTTAAAGACCTGGATCACCTATAGGGTATCTAATATACTCTCTACTCATACCTGAATGGGATACATTGGGATCTTCCTCTGTATCCTTGGTCTCATCTATCTTGCTATCTACAATATCTCCTATTTTAGGTTGGCGTATGGCGCCAGGTCTCTGATAGTATCTCATCGGATATTCATACTGAGGTACTATTTGGGGGACCCCCTATGTCAAACCAAATTGTCTCATCATTCTATCATTATAATATGGCATCACTGCATGACTGGTAGGACCCTCTAGCATCTTGCACTGGTGGGAGTGTCTCAACTGGTGTCGAGTATTTGGCCATCCTATCATCCAATAGTATGGTCTCCATATCACATCAATAGATAGTATACAGTCAAAGTGTACCCTCCAAAAGAGGATATCTCCATATTGTCAGACATTTGCTAGCAGATATGCAAAATATCTCAGTGTGCTCACATTTACCATCACTGGAACACCCTATGGTTGCGTACATGTGTAATGATCAAACATCCAAACCTATAGGAAGGTGCATACTATAATAATCTCCCATTGAAATCTCACTAACTAACTCAACTCATTGTAAAGATGGGATAACATGCTGTGGCCCTATGAGAAAAAAATCTTGTCACTCTCCATCCTGCGTATGAGATGGGTAAATGGTGCTAAGAAAACTGTACCCTTTGTATTGGGTATTATAGCCAAAGAGAGTATACATAGCATCACTCTCTATACCAAGGGTGTCAGACCTGCTAGTATGGCTGATAGAGTGATATGATCTGATTGGGTCCTCATCTGTGGTACTCATCCCAAACAATAATCCTCATCTGAAAACACCTCGGGAGGACCCCGCTGCACTCTTGGTCTAATAGGCTCTCCTCAGACTGGAAGTCGTAGGATCCTATATACATCCTCTAGTGTGATCACGATCTCTCTTGATGGAAGATGGAAGGAACAAGTTTTCTCATCCCATATCTCTATCATGGCTGATATCATGGATCGATGGAACCTCATCTATGGTAGGACTACGACCCAGTACAATCCCACATCTCTTAATAGCTGTATCCCATCCTACTGTAACTCAAACAAGTTCTCTTTGACAGTCAGTAAAATCCCTCCAAAGGGGTGCTCTCAGAGACGGACAAGATCTTGTCGGCACAAACAATAGCATATCAATAATCTATCATCAAACCACTACAATACTCATTTGACCTAGTTAAGGTTGAAATTTTTGGGTCAAGGTTGACCTTTATGGGTCAGGGTCAACATTTTTGGGTCAGGGTTGACTTTATCCTCAGAAAGGATAGGACCTTCCCACTTATGGTCAAACTTCAAGGGTCAAGGTCAACGTAAATAGGTTAGGGTCAACCTTTTTGGGTCAAGGTCAACCTTCCCTCTAAAAAAAACAATTTATCAATCAAATCATCAAAGAAAGGAACCTACCTTAGGTAGTGGTTGTCCGGTGGCCAGGCACTCTCTTAGGACCTCCATGTGACTCACTCAAAGTTCTTCTCTCTTGGGCATCTTGCTCCTAGCTTCCAAGCTCTAAAAATGGTAAGAATGAGAAGGAAAGTGTTTCCTCATCTTATTTATAGCTGAAAATTAGGGTTTTATTAGGGTATTATTAAGGTTTCATTTGAATTTACCTAGGTCAAATTTGAATTTCCCTTTACATGCATTTAGATAGGCATTCACTCTTTTCATCATAACTTGAGTTTGGTAGCTTCGTTTTAAGTGCCATTAGTGGTGCGAGAATCGTGATTTAGATACCTAACCTATTGAATTGGTTTAGGAAGATTTTGAGTCCTCCTAAATGGTTTAGGAAAGGAATTTTCAATAAAATGCATATCCAGTGTATAGATCTGACCTTATCACACTGTTTCACCTTTCAAAATTAGTAAGGCAAAACAGGGGGCATAAGGGGCTCTATGAAATTATCAAAACAATTTTAGTAAGACTTAGGTACTCTATGGATTTTCATTAGCCTTGTGTGCTACAGGGTGCAGATACTAACAGTTTCTTGCAGGATCTCCACATTGAGGACTTGGCTATATCCTTTTTACTTTATAATGTTTTCTTACTTTAGCTTGCATATTCATGTAGTTTCATACCTCAGATAAAGTGGGGGCTAAATATATCATCTTAAAATGGAAGCACTTCCATTTTGGTATGTTCAGCACCCTTGTTTAGTACTTTTTCATATTAGATTTTCATTTAGGATGCATATGCACTTGATTTTGCATTTCTAGGTGAAATTAGGGTTAGGATCCTTTGGGTCCTCCTTAATCTCCCTTTCTATGACTCCATTTTTAGGTAGAACCTATGTATTGGCTCTCCTAAATATTCATCATACCCACTCTTTGGCCTTTCTTCCTCTATCTGACATTCTGGTGTGTTTTCTCACTTTCCTAGGTCCCTAGTTGACCTGGGAATCCTATAGATTTCCCAAGGAGACCTGCCTAAAGCCTCAGGTCAGGGTTGAAGTTGAACCTGACCTAGGTCAAGGTCAAGGTTTACCCTAACCTAGGTCAAGGTTTAGGTCATCCTTGACCTAGTGCAAGGTTGAAGTTGACCTTGACCTTTGTCAGGAGGTGGTCCCCGCTTTCAAAACTGGAGCTTATCGGGGTTCTAAAACTTAAAATAGGTCCCCAGGTCTGGATGCGGATGTGTTTTCCCTGATATTTAGATTAATACATCCCCTCCTTGGTTGGTGATTGTAATTGGACCATAATTCAAGGTGAAATTTTAATTTGGGCCCCTTGCATTTCCCTTGGAGGTCTATATTGAGATCTGTATATAAACACTCTCCTTTGCCTTCATTTGGACATGAAAGATAATTGTAAGATGATATGATGCAATTACGATTATGACATGATGATGATGCAAGAAAGAAAGTGGATGATATAGAAGGACAATATATGATGATGCATTGATACATATAAGCATTTTTGTGGACAAGCCATTGTGGATCTTCTTTGGAACAAGAGAGAGTTCTTCTTTCCTTCCTTCTTCTTGGATCCACCATTTTCAACATTCAAGAATTCAAAAGATACTATCATGGGGTAGAAACTATTAATTGTGAGTTTTGTAGGAATACTTTAGCCTTGGGGACTTGGTATGGTTTCTTTATCATATTCAAATCTATGTATTGCTTTCTCATTTTCAATTCATGTTAGGGTTTTAATCTAGAGGATTAGATCTCGACATTACACAATTAAAGCTCTTTACAAGAGCAACACACACATATACATTCTACTTCAGATATTTATGGAGGTGGAGATCACCAAAATGGGGGTTTGACTAAGGCAAACCCTATATAGCCACCACAAAACCTCTCTTTTTCAGATATTTGCAGGTGCTGTTTCGGGAGTTACAGGTTCAAAAATAGTGGATCGGAGTGCAGATTTAGATACCCTTTTTGGAAAATTTTTGGGATTCAAAAATAGATTTCCTGTTGGATAATTTTTAGTTCGATTCTGCCCTAGGTCAGAATCAAAAATTTTGGATCAATGGTGACATTTACTTGAGGGTACAAATCAGAATTGTGTCAGAATGAAAATTTTTTTCTGGGTTTTGTTCGTCTCTGCGTTTCCATTCCAGATCGAGTCTTAGATTTTCCAAAAACTCAACACATGCTTCATAAAATGGTATTTTCAGATCTTCTATGATGTGAGGTAGGTATTTTACTCCATTAATCTTTTCTTTCAATTCCAAATCTATATCCCTTATCAATTATAAATTAAATGTGAATGGTTAAATTATGGCATAGGTCTCTTTTATATAAAAATCTCTATTGTGTAAAATCTATTTAGGAGGCCATCCAAATTTACATATTACATTAACATATCACAAGATCTTCCTAGAGAATTTTTTGTGATGGTTGGGGATAAAAATTGGTCTTAGATTCTTGATGACGGGGGAGGAGCTGGGAGGGTCCAAGAATGGACTATCCAAACTTGCAGCCCAAAAAAACAACATCGGAAATAACCAATAACACTGGAATATAATCAACATATGAGATTTATTACCATAAAACAATAATTACATTCAACATGTTGGACTATAAGGCCTTCCTGGTTATGAGCAATTACAAAGATATAATTCTAAGATCTATCACAGATCTTCTGCAAGAATCAAGTCAAAAAACATACACAATCAAAACCAAAAATTCAAGCTTAATTCAAATGGATTGTGGAAATCTGATAGATTTAATAAGAATCAGGTCATTCACCTTCTACCCAAACATACAACTTAGATCCAATACTTAGATTCCCAACTTGAATCCCCTATCTTATCTAATCTGATCTGATCTCCCTTGATCTACCTTCCAAAGATAAGAACATAACACAACTTAAATACAATAGGCAACCAATAGGTCGGCCACAAAATCTAACATAGGAGATTTCAACAACCCAAATTTAGGTCCCCACAATCCCCAATGATAGATCTAAATTAAATGTCATGCTACACATATTAAATGCATCAAGTTGGCATCCCAAACCAACAAGAACACCAATTGGAAAACCAAACTACCAAGTGCCAGCAACCACCAGCCAAGCATTATCGAGCATCAAAAAACCAACAAGAATCATTGAGAAAGTGTGACAACTGATATCCCTCAAGAATCGCCGAGCCACAATACATGTCGAGCACCAGAATTTGTTCTGAGTTCTTCAGCGACCAAGCTCCTTGGCTAACACTACACCTAATAATGACCGAGCAACTAAGTACTCAATTGAGGACTCCTCTAAGCTACCAAAATCCAAAATCAAATATATTTTGTGTGATACAGGATTTCTAAGAATCCTAGGATGCTCCTACATCAGACACCTCAGGTAAAGAAGATGTTCCCATAAAGGGAATCATGAACATCTTAAGAGAATCAGAATATGTATGCCATATCTATTTTTAACCCATATCTCCTTTTGTCCTTCATTCAATGTTGTCTTCATTTTGTCTACTATCCCATTTGGCAAGTTCATCTACCTTGTATTTTTCTCATATCTCCTGTTTGCAATTGATAACAATTGACTTCGATCATCCTCTACACTATTGATACCATCAGTATTTAAGTGAACCACATCCTTACCATACTTACTAATCAACTCGATGTCATATGCATCTCTCTATGTCACTAGTGTCATCATTTTCTGCACTGCCTTAGTCAGAAATGCCATCTGCCTCTTCATCTCTATAGGTTCCTCAGAGATGTCATTCTCTTTTCCTTTCAAACTCTCCTTCCTTCCATCCATAGGGATAGGTTCATAAACTCTACCAATGTCACTTGGATAATATCTAAGAACCCCACACCTCTTATTTGTTGGTTCCTCCAAAGGTACAAATTTATATACGGATCCTCCCTTCCTAACCACATTGGTATTTGCACGAGCATCAAACATAACATGTTTTTTATATTTCCAAGGTCTACCGAGAAATAGATGACAAGCATCCATAGGTATCACACCACACAATATCTCATCATAATAAGATCTAATCTTAAAATTAACAAGGCACTGCTCCTCAATCCTAACCTTAGACACATCTTGTATCCAACTAATCTAATAAGGATTAGGATGTTTCCTTCTTTCCAAATTCAACTTACTAACCATCTCTTCTGAAACAAAATTATTAGAACTACCACCATAAATTATGACATTACATACCTTGTCCTTACACTTACATATGGTTCAGAATAAATTTAGTCTCTACACAGGTTCATTAATACATGTTTCTAATCTCTTGGTGATCATAACTTCACCTTCTTTTGCAACACTTACCTGACTCTCCACAGTAACTAGGTTAAATATCTTTTGAGGACATGAATAGTATTTATGCCCCTTCTCACCACACTGAAAAAAATCATCGATGAAAACTTCTACCCTTCTTCCAGATCCACAATTGTGATCCTTAGTGGTTTGACTACTACTAGATCCTACCTTGGTCTACTTAGGATTCTCCACTACCTTACTCTAAACAGTTGTGTCATTAGTCTTACCACCTCAGTTTTTGTTATTTTGCCTACCTTCAAACTTCTTGTTTAGCTTCTTCTCAATCTTCAATGCCATCTAACAAGCATATCCTATTGTTGTTATCTGAACAGTAAGTAACTCTTCTTGTATACTAGGTCTCAAGCCATAGATATACCTAGCAACCTTCTCTTTATTAGCTTTTGAATGACTAGTCCTAACCAGGATTTTGTAAAAACTCTTGGTATACTCTTGCACCAATTTTCTTTCCTACCTTAAACCTTGCATCTTCTTAAACATTTCCAATTCATAATCCACCAGAATGAATTTCTTCTTCAACTTCTCAACCATTCAGTTCCATCTGATGATCTTTTCTTTTCCTCTCCGATTTCTTTCCAATTAAACTTCGCTCCACCATATGTTTGCATGACCTTTTAGATTTTTCTTTGAAAATCAAACTCTACCAGGATCTTCTACTTCTTCATACTCAAAGTATTCATCCATCTCATTAATCCAATTGATCAACTCTTTTGGTCTAAGGCTTCTAGAAAATGTAGAAACTTCGATCTTAGGTCTTTTCCCAATTTTAGGTAGAGCTCTCAGAAATCTAGCCTCCTCTAGATCTCTGGCATCTTCTACAACTTCTTCAAAATGATCTTCTCCTTCAAACTCTTCACCATTATCTCAGTGTTCTTTAGATACATTCTTTCTTTGCAAATCCTCTTACCGATCTCGCACCTCCTTCTACAAATCTTGGAAATCTTCAAGATTGAACTCCACCTTAGGTTCTTCTTCTGTAATATTGTGACTCTTCTTTGGAGGAATCTTTGATCCACCAATCTCTTGCAATAAAAAACCTAGCTCCTCCTCTAGTGATTGAAACTTAGCTCTGATAGACTTCACCCAACTCAAGGTCCTGGTGCAAACTACCTCACCCTCGGTGATCTGTCCACACACTCAAGAACTTCAAGCTCTGATACCACCTGATGGGGGAGCAATTTGGAGGGTCTGAGAATGGACTATCCAAACATTCAGTCCAAAGCAAAAATAGTGGAAATAACCAATAACACATGAATATAATCAACATATGAGATTTATTACCATAAAACAACAATTACATTCAACATGAGAGGTTGTAACGCCTTTCCGGTTATGGAAAATTGCAAAGATATAATTATAAGATCTATCACAGATTTTTTGCAAGCATCAAGTCATTCACCTTCTGCCCAAACATACAACTCAGATCCAATACTCAGATTCCCAACTTGAATCCCCTATTTGATCTAATTTGTTATGATCTCCCTTGATCTTTCCTCCAAAGCTAATAACATAAAACAACTTAAATACAAGAGGAAAATAACAGGTCAACCACAAAATCTAACATAGGAGATGCCAACAACCCATATTTAGGTCCCCAAAATCCCCAATGAGAGATCCAAATTAGATTTCATGCTGCACATGTTAAATGCATCAAGTCGGCCTCCAAAATTTGCAAGAACACCAGTCGGCAAGCCAAACTGCCAAGTGCCAACAACCACCAGCCAAGCATTGTTGAGCATCAGAAAACCAACAAGCATTATCAAGAAAGTGTGATGAACGAGCTCCATCAAGCATCATTGAGCCAAAATACATGCCAAGCACCAAAAGTTTGCCAAGTTCTTCAGTGACCAAGCTCCTCGGCCAACACTACACCCAATATCGACCAAGCAACTGAGCACTCAACCAAGGACTCCTCTAAGCTACCAAACTCTAAAAACAAATATATTTTGTGTGATACAGGATTGCCAAGAATCCTAGGATGTTCCTACATCACTTGATTATGAGGGTATCCTTTTCTCTATAGGAAATGTTTTGTTACACGTCATCTGGATGCAGATTGTCACAAAGCTCGCCGTAATAATTCTAATAGGTGTATAAATTCTCTTCATAAGAATTTTACTATGGATATTATTGATGATGATTCTAGGGATGAGAATTTGAATTTTCCTATTCAGAAATTGCCTACAAAGCCTCTTGTTTCTAGCAAGAATGTGGATTTGGGGGCTGGTGCAGATTTGCCCATTGTTGGTGGTTCATCATTGGAGGATGTTGTTGGTTCGTCATTGACATATTCTTTTGTTCAAATATCTACTTATTGTTACCAACAAGCATAAGAATATAGTTGTGGTTGTTTGTTCTCTCCCCTTGCTAGTTGTACATCCCCTTTCTCTTCTCCTTTAGAGGATGATATATCATGGATGATTTTACATAGAAGGTAGAGAGTGTTTCCAAAAAATTTTGTTGCCTCTTAATCTTTGGTCAAGGGGGTTCATGGTGGTTAGATGGAAAAAAAAAGTTTATTTTCATTATCTTTAGTTTGGCCTTTTGTTGTTTGTAAAGAGTTCAAGTGCCCTTCAAAACTCACTTTTTTATTTTTGTTGGTTGGCTATAGTTTGTCCATGTTTGTATTGGATTGCATGTCTCATTCAAACCTATTTTCCTCTAATAAAAAACATACCTTCAAATAAACAACAATAAATAATAATATTTTAATTTAGTGGTCAACTTTTCTTTAATTACTAAAAACCAAATACTTTATATGTCCTTGAAGAAATATACGATGTACATGAGTCATTCTCCCAAAAAGATAAATTAACAAACAATTTTTTTAAGTCAAATACTATAATTTCCTTTTCAACTACCTATATATTAATAAATTTTATTCTTATAAATGCTTTGTTCAATATATATGAAAAAAATAATGACAGGAGGTGAGTCTTTTCTCCAGGATCATATCCTAGAAAGTTAGAGGAGAGGTTCCAATTGGTTTTATATCACTTGTGCTTATAATATTCAATGTTACCATGTATTTATACTCAATATTGATGAATCTTAAAATAATAAAATGTTAATGAAAATTGATGGACAACGTGACCATGGCCTATAAAGTTCAATAGGAGAAGTGTACTAGTGGTTGTTCTATGGTTAAGAATGCTTGAGCTAGAGTAGTATTGGGATGAGTGACCTCTCAGGAATTTTTGGTGCTTCACCTCTGTGAGAATCACCTAGATGCAATGAGTGATAAGTTTTCCATTCATTCTAATGAGATATGGGTTCTTGTGAACCACTACTCATGAAACATGGGTCAATGAGTTTGGCTCAAAAAACTACACAATTGAATCCTTATAGCAATATCACAATTTGACTTGTTGTGGAAAATATCTCCTACTTATCAATTGATGAGATTAAGGGGCTTTTTGATGAATGGTTCATAAGGCACAACACTTGCTAAAGGTTTTACAAATGAGGTTGCAAGAAAAGTGGATTTAACCTTGGAGGAAACTTCATGGTTAAGTGTGCTTGACCTTGAGTAGTACTGGGATGGGTGACCTCTAGGGAAGTCTCATTGCTTCACCTCTGTGAGCATCACCTAGATGCAATGAGTGCTAAGTGTTCTATTCATTCTCATGAGGGATGGGTTCTTGTGAACCACTACTCATGAAACATGGATGAATGAGTTTGGCTCAAAAAACTACACAGTCGAATCCTAATAGCAACATCACTATTTCAACAATGTATGTAACTAATATAAACTAATAAGAAAGATTATAATAATTAAATATTATAACATTTTTTTAACGCAATGTGAATCAAATTTGAAATTTCTAATTAAGAGTGAGACATATTAGTTTCATTTCGGTCATATTTTAATTCTATATAAATTTTACTGATGTTTATGTTTGTTTCTATATGCATGGTTCAAAATTTTAGTGGCAATTCTATTTTAGCAAGTTTTTTAATTATATTATAATCAAATATTTGATTATAGTATTATATTATTTTAATATTATGTATTTAATAATTTTTTTAAATTATATTAATTTAATTTAATTTATTTTTATAGATAATTCTTGTCAAAAGGGGATAGCTCCCATTACAATCGAACATGGCTATCCTCCATGTAAAATGCACCGTTAACCAAATTTCAAAAAATGAAAAACACAACAGATTTTCATGAAATTTTTAGCATTTGTTCTTCATAATTTGGAAAAAAAAAAGTTTGACTCATTTTTGTCTTTGGTGCATTTTACATGAAATTTAGCCACTGCCATTACAATCCATATTTTTTTTAATATGATACATTTAGAAAGTAATGACAACACGCAGATTTGCACTCAATGGTTTATGAGAGTGTTAAGGATCATGAAAAGTCTATCTCTAATCTCCATAACCCTAACCACACTTTCACCCGAGAGCTAGTTGTCCTTTGATTCAAGTATTCTATGGAAAGGGCCCAGATTTTGGTTGATCACTCCAATTTTGTACACCTACCAAGCATTATCAATGAAATTATTCTTCCTTTCAATCCTTTTTTGACCCTGAGCGGACATGGGTGTCTCATAATCAGATCCCTCATCCTCATCCTCAACAATGTAGTAACTACTGTTGAAATGGATATCCATAATGCTCACAAGTTTTCCCTCTTCCAATTCTAAAATGGCATTGGCAATGGCCTCACCATCCACTAAACAAATGAAGCTAGAAATATTTTCAATACAACCCTCCTTGAAGTCCAAAATATATATAGCAGGCATAACACAACTTCATAAACAAACCCATCACATCCAAATTCCTTCTTGCAGAGTCACAAGAAGATCATCTTGGGACTCTTTGTACCATATTCAATGTCATATCATTTTATACCATGCCAACTTGTTCCCATGAAATAAGGCATGGGGAATCATCCTTGAAGATATGTACAATATCCCTCTAGTCATTGACATTAACAATGTTTTTCTCTAGTTTTTGCAAATTAACCTTGTTTTCTTTCTTGAAAACATGATAAATTTTTTAGTCCGAGATCAGTTTTAAATGTTCCATGATCGTATCTATTTTTTATTTCAATTTACATTATGAGATTGATTCATTCTTGGTTACATTGATAATGATTTAGGAATCTCCTTCAATATCCAGTGCTCTAATTTTTTTCTCAACACAGTGTTTAAGCCCACTTTCTAATTGTTTTGCTTCCACCACATTGTTTGTTGTCACTTTGATATATCCAAACACTCTTGAGACCAACACGCCTATGTTATTTCTTAGAATGTTTCTATAACTGAACTCCCTTAGATTTGGACTTTTTTCATTCCATCGAAGTTGAGTTTAAATCTTCCATTTTATGGAATAGACCACTTGACTAACTTAAACTTTACTGCCTTGGAAGTTATATTGACATTTGGGAATTTCAAAGCATCCCACTTAATATACATATTTTTATCCCAATCATTTAAGAACTCAACTTTCCTTTAGTATGTTGGCATAATTCATGTAAATATTGTTGAGTGTTCTTTGGTACAGGTTTGATGACACGAAGATCAAATATTGTGTTGTCATTTATGTCAAATTGATGTTGTATTTGTTGACAATGTTCTCGATGTGCCACTAAGTATTTGTATAGATGAATTATGTGTTTCAGTATGAATTGGAGCGTGTGATCAGAGTTTGAGACTTAGGGATGTCTCTAGATGCATGTTTTATGATCGTGTAAGATGGAACCAAAAGTGGAGCAAGTAATGATTGATTGAAGGGAAACCGGGCAGACAACAAGCATAACTTTAGTGGTGAATATTCACCAATTGGTGAATGTCCCATGTTAGCGACCTGAGATTTGGTGAATATAATGTGTATATTAGGTAGGCTATGTTTCCCAAACTCTATAAATATTAGGTCAAATTCCTAGGCCCATCGCCCATTGGTTTATGTATTTTTATCCTTTTCTTTCACAATATCGCCAATCAAATCTAATTTTTGGACACTTTAAATTGAAAAAAATTGCCTACAATTTCCAAAGCTTGTCGTAATTGACAACCATATTCGCCAATATGTGGTCAAAATTTAAGGTTAGGGTACATGTTACGTGGCATGTGTCTCTATTCCGGAGACTTTCAATGCAAATTTATGTCTTTTAAAAATTTGACCCGTAATAGATTTGACATGTGTCTCTATTCTATAGACTTTTGGGGGAATCTTTGTGTCCTTTAAAACCTTGGCCCAAAATAAAATTCCTTCCATTGATCTGGGATCATCATACGGTTACAAAAAGTAGGGTTATTTCCTATAAGCAGATAGAAAATTAACTCACAATACCTTATTAAAATGCTGCCCCTAGACCCCATCTTGGGGGCGCTGCCCCCAAACTCTCATCAAATAATGATGGTTTCTAGGTATGTGTGTCTGTCACCGCATTTTTTTCAATAATGAAAGATTCGCCAAGATTTTATAGAATTTTCATATAATTGAAAAAAATTGATAGTACAACTAATATTCTTTCCTTTCAAATTAAAATATTTTGCCAATAATTTTAATTTCTCCCCCCCCTAAAAAATAATGTAGGATTCGCTAGGATTTTACACCTTCCCTAAGGAGGGGGTTTCTTAAAGTTATCCATGGTAGAGAGAAGAACAAGAAATGAATGACAATGAATGATTTGATTGTTCTATAAAATCGGTATGGATTCAAGTGTTGCAGTCATGATATGTTTATCTTGACTAAGATATGTTGTTGATCCTATGATCACAAAAGGATTAAATTACCCCAAGGTATAGTTTTTGTTTACATAAGATTGTTCTGTGCAAGTGTTTGAACAAGTTTGAGCAGTTGATGATAAATCAATCAGCAGTGATGATACGATCAGTTGCAATGGATATTTTTGTGATCTTGATGTCAAGGTGATGTGGCACAATAGATTTGGAATATTTTAATTCCATTGCATTATTCGAGGTGATTGGAATTATTAAGTTTTGGAAGCGTGTAGGAGAAATTAAATAAATTTTGAGTATTCTTGATTTAAATCGATGTGTGATGGATTTGAAGGCTGACCTAAAGTTGTAATCAAATGTTTTAGATTGGTAACACATTTTAGGGTTCAAGGATTTAGCGGGAAATATTGTAATACATTTTGTAAGGCGCTTAAATTCCCTAATGATCATTTAATGTGTATATATGTAAAATTATGAATTATGCAAGTTTAGATCGAGGATGCAAATGTGTGGTCAAGTGAAGATTGAAGATAGTCTACAAGAAGTAGAAGTGTTGTGCTTAATTTGATCTGAACAAGAAGAGGAGGTGTGCTACACCTAGATCATTGTACTCGTTTATTCCTAAAAGTTTCTGCAAAAAAATCCCTTAACTGGGTAGACTTTAACAGGTCTCATTTGTAAATCCTTTAACAAGGTGGCTCTTTAACTAGGATATGAAATCCTCTAATAAGGTTACTCCTAATAGGGTAAAGCTCCTAACATGGATAGAGGTAAATCCCTTAACCGGGTGACTACTAACAAGGTCTTCTCCTAACCGGGCATCATTGTAAGCTCCTAATAGGGCTAGGCCTTTAAAAATGAACATTTTAGAAGAGAGAAAATATTTGTTGGTGATAATCCCCATTGTGATTTTCACCCTTAGTCAGGGTTTCCACGATAAAAATATTGGTGTTATTTTTTTGCATGTGTGGATGATTGTTTGGTTACTTTTCTTATTGCATGCATAAGGTTTAAAGTTGATGAATGTGGTTTATGGTGTTAAATGAATTATGGAAATTTTCAGATCTTATAGATTACTGATTCACCCCCCAGTAATCCTGGACCTTACAACATTAACAATTGGTATCAGAGCATAGGTCCTCTTTGTGATAAAGCTTAACAACTTGAGGAAAATATCTAATGAGGAAGAAGGAAGGTCCTAAGTTTACAAGAGATAACTACACTATATGGAGCGATAGGATAAAGATCTATCTAAAAGGCATGGGACCATGATTTTGGGATCATTTGTAACAAAATATATAGAACCTAACATGATCCTTACTACAGATCAATTGAAGGAATAATAGGATAACATGAAAGCATTGGAGGCTATTGTAAGTACCTTGTCTGATACTGAGTATGTTGATATTCATGGACTTGATACTTCCTTTGATGTTTGGGAAAAGTTGAAGCTAATCTATAGTGCAGATAGAAATGTGAAAAAACCTAGGGTAGATAATTTTAAGTGCAAATATGGTGACATGAAAATGGTGGAAGGTGATAACATTTCTCAATATTGTCAAAGGATAAAGGAAGTAGTTGGTGTTATCAAAACTACCAGTGGTAAAATTGAAGAAAGTTATGTCGTAAGTAAAATGTTGAGAACCTTTCTACCTGCTTATGTCATTAGAGTTTCTACTATACAATAATTGAGGACATTTGATACTATTTCTATTGATGGATTGATTGGTAAGCTCATTGCTTTTGAATTAAGTAATTATGATAACAATATGCCTAAAGTTAAAGTATATTTTAAGGCCTCTTTGCATTAGCATCAGAGAAGAAGGTAAAATAAACAAGTCATGATTCAGCCAGCTTGACAGGTTAGTCCAAGGATCTTGAATCTATTTTTGAAGAAGAAAGAAAGAAAAAAGAACTTGAAGCCCACTTGCAAGGAGATTACCTAGAGGAACCGGTAAGTGCAAAGGCAAGTTACCTCTAAATTATTTTTCATGTAATAATATTGGACATGTTGCTTCTAGGTGTCCTAATGGTGAACAAAAAGATAAGATCAGAAGATTCAAAGGAAAAGGAAAGAAGTAATGTTATGTTGTTGTAGATGAAGGTGTGACTGATGAGGAGTCAAAAGACAATGAAGAAGAGGAGATAGTATTTTTTGTAGTAAAAGAGGATGTTGTAGAAGGTGAAATGGCCTTAGTCTCTTGCATGGATAAATATAATGAGTGCGTCATTTATAGTGGTTTCTCCCATCACATGACCAATGATAGAAGTAAGTTCATCAAGCTTGAAGAATTTGATGGTGGTGTTGTTTGGTTTGGTAATAATATACCCTATTTGGTTAAAGGGAAAGGTATAGTTTATTTGAATGATAAGAGTAATGTTGATGATGTCTATTTTTTAGAAGGTCTAACACATAATTTTTTGAGTGTGGGTCAGTTGAATAACAAAGGTTATAGACTTGAGTTCAAAGGAGGAGTTTGCATGATACTTGGAGGATCGGGTGATATGATTGCAAATGGTAGACAGACTAGAGTTAATTTATGTTGGAAACACTAATTATTCAAATTCAGCAACTTAAACATAAATCAAATATACATCCAATGAAGCTTAACACAAGAACACATAACACTTGATATGATTACGGGGAAACCTTGATTAGAGGAAAACCCCGCTGGGAATTAGTACCCACAAATATTCTGTACTAGTTTCTTATGATCCTTGTTAGAAGATCCTTAACCCTGTTAGGAGTTGTATTTACAATGTATGAAGTACATTGACCTTGTTAAGGGTTGGAACTTGTTAGGAGTCTTTTACAATAACCTTTTTAGGGGTGGTGGACTCACTGTCCAAATGGTGAAGGCTACAACCTTTTGGATCTTCGATACACACTGTATCTGCAAGGTGAACTGTTGCTGTGACACTACTTGTTTGATCAATTCCTTTTGTGCGCTGATGGTTTAACCTATTGTAAATCACTACAAAAATATTTTCTTCACTCTAAAATCTTCTACTTCAATATCTATATTATCAACATATGACAGATATAGCTTTGCTACTTTTACACTCTGGTCTACTTTTCTTATCTCTGGCTTTCGCAACTTCTCCGATCACAAATGACCTTCTATAAGTACTTCCTCAAAAGAAAAAAAAATGTTGGATTTAGGAAACCTTTTAAAATCTATCTTGATCACTTAACTAATCATTCAACCCATCATTAAGTTGGTGCAACATTAATTATAACTACTTTACTCAAACCGAATAGACGTGTCTCTTCACACAGTCCGCTCCACCAAATTACCTCTAACTTATTGCTCCGGATGAATCAAGTCATGCACCTTTAACCAAAAATTATTAGATCACTAAAAATAACTAATCCAAAGATTAAATTCCTGAGGATATGTGCAACTTCTATACCAAAACAATCTCTGTCGGCTCTTTCCATGATCTCTGTCCTGTTCTGGCATTCACTGGCTGTACCTCTTCAACTGGTTGTATCTTCTTCATAATTTTAGATATGATCATTCTCTCTTATAATTAGCATGTAAACATACTCATAAGATTATCTTCCAATTCACATAGCATTTGAATAAAAAATGAACACACGCTAATCAAAACTATAATAGTCCGTTCCTTGCTCTGTCCTGTTCTGCCCTTTACTGTCTCAGTCACTTCATCTTGCTATAACTTCTTCATAATTTCAGATCTTATCATTATATCTAAGAATTATAATGAATACATACTTACAATCTTATCTTCAAAGGCACATTCCCTAACTCGGTCGTATGCATGTGCACTGATGCTTTGTTCTTCTGGTACTTCGCTAACTATCCAGTCTTTAGTACTTAGCCAATTTTTGATCTTCTGATAATGTGTGCTGAATCCAAAACTTCATATGAATTTGTTTCCATAATTAAAACACTTAAATAGAGTCATATAAACTAGTATATTAAAATTTCCAACAATCTCCCCCTTTTTCATTAATGACAACAAAGGAATACGATGAAGTTACTATCTGTACTCTTATATAAAAACTCTCTATCTTATATCTCCCTCTTATCATATACAAGAATCCATATTCTTCATACTCTACTCCCACTTTGACATTAATGACAAAGGTGCTCAAAACAAATTCTATGTACTTACTGAGCATACATATCTAGATATGCAATCTGCAACTTCTGGATCTCTTTCTCCCAAAATGCAATAATCTGTAGATGGGCGCATAGTGCATATTGTAGCTTCTCCATATTCTTCAAGTCTATGCTATGACCTTGATCATATGATATAATCCATATTTTATACATTACTTTCTCCCCCTTTGATATTATCTTCTCTACCTTTTTCTGCAAACTCTTTCAAGGATGCTTGACCAGCCTTGAGTGAACTAAGATCAAGTGTAAATTTGCTAACCAATTCACTGAGCCTCTTCTTCATATACTTCTCTTCTGCAATATCTGATCTATTTTTCATGACTCCTTCAGATTATATACTCCCCCTTACTTATTTACTCCCCATGATTCTAAGTTTGTTATGGGTGTCAAACTTGACAACAATGATGATGAACTATCCATCAATTTAGTCTTCTCTTTTTCTGCTTCCTTTTCTATGTTATCTTAAATCAATATATCTTCTTTCTAATATAAATACTCTCATCCTCTTGAGTACTCACAAATTCTTCTTCAAACTTTCCTACATCAATATCCATTGCTTCCATTGATACTTCAATATTATCAACCACGAATGTATCCTCCATGTCCTTGGCCATGGGCACAGAATCCTGTGGACCTGTCATAATAGTTTTATTTGCTTTATGATATTTCAAATTGTATCTTCAATCAATTATTCTCTTACATGAACATTCATTTGTTGTATTCACACTTAGATGATCAATAATAAGTATGTGCTTCCAAGGATAAAATCATGTCAGCTCCAAAAAAAATATCTCCAATGGATATACTGATACTCTCACATAGAACACTGGTCAACAAGATTTTGACCAATTCTGTTTCATGAAATTTATGCACTAAAGCATACTGATAAATCACTTCTGAGATGTTTCAAAGAGTTTCTTGATATCAATCTCTACTGAAGAATGTAATTGTGATGCTTTGCTGCTCGACTGCAAGTGCTCCTTTTATTATCCAACCACTTACTCAATTGCTAAGTAAGTTTTCAACTAATTTTTGAAATGACGTGTTCGTGCTTGGGCTTCGTTTCAAAATTGAATTAATTTTCTTAACAAATAACTATTATCAATCTCCTTTCTTCACTGATGAGAACAAATGTAATGCATTAATAATACAACTGCTAGGGCTTCTATGATCTCCAATCATTTATTCTGACTACAAGTGAGGACTTGGTGATTGCAAAGTAGATTTCTGTCATTAATACTTGCCGCATAGATACAGGAAGCAACTGTAACTTCTGTTTTTGTTTCTGATAACAATTTAGATCATGTGCTCTTCCATACAACACCATAATGTCACCAAATAATTTTAATCCAAGGCATATACTCAGATGGTGAGTATACCAACCATGTAGGGGTTCAGAGCTAGTATAGCTCCCCCTAAGACCATGAGGGTCAACTATTCAGAAGTAGAAGGTGCGTCCACTGAGGATGCATCTGCTACCTTGTTCTATTCATTATCCTTCTTTACTTCAACCCAGATCTTGCTTGTATCTTCTGTAGCTTTCACAAATTTTATTTCTCTTGCCTCATCCCATAATGAATCTTCTAACTTTTTAGGGCTTTCCTGTCTCTGTGCTCTAGATCTACAATGCTTAGAGATGTGTCCAGCTTTTCCACATGAGTGACAAATGATAGGAGGTCTGATGTTATTATTCATCATGTTGCACTGCTGTATGAGTTAATTTTGGCCTTCTAAATCAACCACACACTTCAACATAGTCATTCTTCATCAAGAACAAACAAAACTGAACATGAGTTATTCAGCCTGCCTGTCTCCATGATTCGACCTGTT